>OY720443.1:24823938-24909174 GCA_963082915.1 Dolichopus griseipennis
GTTTTTGGAGGTATTGGAAATAAGGAAGTTAACTAAAAATTAACAGAAAACAGAAAAATTAACGAATTCCATGGTAGTTTAATCTCTATTTATTCCAAATCGAACTGTATGGGAGTCACCTATTCAAAAGAACATCCAATTATATACAATAAAATGTGTGAAAAGTGATTGCGAGATTATGTGAAAAAACTGTGATTGTGTGAAGAGTGTTAATATTAGAGTTGAAATAATGTCAAAAGAACTAAATCACTATCATAATGTGCTTTTAAAGGAAAGAAGCATTAGAATAATCAAAAAAAAAAATTTATCCATTGTTCATATAATTATAATAAAACCTATTAATCCACCAAAGTTTATATTTTATAAACATTATTTGGTTTAAAATACATACCTAGGTAAAATTGTTTCTGAATTTGATATGAATGTTGAACTTCCATGTGATCTTATATCACGATTTTGTTCGGATACCGATAATACAACCAAATCATTTTGATTATTATTATTATTTAAATTAATATTATTATTATGATTTAAATTTTCAGTTTCTTGATTTTCTTTAATTAATGGCCCTTTACTAGTTGCTAATAGGGCATCTATATAAAATGACATTTTTGGTTCTTTTTTAAATGATTTTGTAAATGGAAAAACTAATTTTTCCCTATTATTATCATCTAAATTAATTTGATTATCTTTCATATTTAAATTATTAAAGTGTAATTTGTTTCACATATTTGTTGATTTTGTTCAACAGTTTTTAAATTAACATTTAAATTTTTAAATTCTTGTTCCTGTATTTCTTGCATTTGTAATATTTGAGATAATCTTAAAGTCATTTATTTTGTTTTTTTTCAATTTTATTTTATTAATTAAATTTCAAATAATTTTAAAACACAAATTAAAATTTTTTTTTTAATTTTATTAATTAAAACTAAAATTAATTTCTTTTTAATTATCTATATATATATTTAATAATTTGTATTTAAATAAATTAGGTATTATAAAATATTAAAATACATCAAAATATAATTTTTATCACATCACATAACTATAGGTATATATATATATTATATATATATATATATATATATAAATAAATAAATCACTAAAATCACTTTAAAAATTTTTTTGTTTTTAAATTACAAAATAATAAAAGTATATATATATATATATATATACAAAAAAATTAAATATAATTAAATTTTTATTAAAAAAATATTCTAAACTAATTAAATTTATATTAAACTTCTTTAGATGTGACTCTATATTGCGAATAATCCAAACTATCATTGATAACCATTTCAAACGAATTAAAAGGAAATAAAAAAGGACTTTATTTCTTTTTTTTATTATTTGGTGTTGTTGTTGTTTTTGTAATTTTTTTTTTTATATCCTGAATTGTTATTGGTTTAAATGGGTGTGGTTTAAAATCACTATACCATAGTCCATAATACATAAAGCAGCGCATTAAAACTAAAAATGAATTTATTTGTTTTTGTTTTTTTTTATTTTATATATATATATATATATATATATATATATATATATATATATATTTGTTTGTTATATAAGGCGTGGTGTAAATGATATGTAATTTCAATAACATTATAACATTTTTTTTTAAAAAACAACAAGAGTCTGAAAAATAAGCAACAAAATTCAAAGAACATTAATAGTAATATCCATTTTTTTTTATTTCCATTTATACAAGCTATTGAATACTTAAATTCATACCACATAATAAGTATGTATTTACAAAATAACAATAATCATAAAAATTATAAATAATAGTCTTTCAGAATATAATAAAAATATATATGTATATACATATATACAATTTAAGGATATGTTTTTTTGTTTTTCTGGCAAAATGTATCTATACATATTTTACATATTATGTATCTATACATATTTATACAAATATATGTTTTCAAATTGTTATTTCAAAACTCACCTAAACCAATATGTCAATAGATTACTAAATATAATGTACATAATTGAAATACCTGCCTTGAGAAGTGGTAATAAAAAAATTAAAGTGAAAATAAATGGATACACAAAAAAAAAAGAGGAAAAAATAAAATATATATATATATACATGTATATATACATTAATGTATTGCAAATAATGACTACTAAACACTCTATAAATATTTAATAATAAGTAATAATTGAAATAAGAATAATACTTATATGCATATTATATAAAAATATATTATATATGTAAAATAAAATACCTAGGTATATAATAGTAATATAAAATATATATATATATATAATGGATAAAAATTTATTTTTATTAAGTAAAAAAAAAATGAAAGAATTAAAAGTAATTTATATATATATATATAAAAGTAACTATTAAAATTAATTTGAAAAGCACAATAATATAAACTAATGGATATAATAAATAATAAAAATTAAATAATACTTAAATATATATATAAAAGAAGCAATTTATTATATAATTTAATGTATATAAAATTATATAAATTATTAAAAAATATGTTCTAAATAGAATAATAATATTAAAATTTTATTATTAATTGAATAAAATACCAATAAAAATTTATAATAATTTTTTATATAAATTCAAAACAATTTTAGAATTTAAAAAAGTTATAAAATAATAGCACACAGTAGATAGTAATTTTAAATATAAATTTTAAAATAAATATTAAAAATATTATTATTAATTTAAAGTAAATTTTTAGAACAATTTTGAATATTTTAAAATTTAATATTTTATTAATAATAAAATATAGGTACTATTTTGATTATTATATTATTTAATAATTATTTAAATTGAAATGATAAGTTATAGAAAATAAAGATTTTTAAATATAAAAATATTAAACATTATTATACAAATAAAGTAAATCATTCTAAATTAATAAAATTTCTTTTTTTCAAATTTAAAATTAACATATATTTATTTGTAAAACAGCTTATAATTGTTTAAAGCAGTCCGGTGCAAACTTTTTTGACATTCGGGCCATTCTTACAACTTGGGTATAGCAATGGGCCGCATGAAATGCTATGATTAATATGTTATTTGATTAATATGAATTTAGAAAAATATATATAATATGTATATTTAAATTTAAATACAAAATAATTTTATTTTTTTCATTAGCATGAAATTCCACAAGAAAATAATATCCAAAAATCTTAATTTTGTATATGGTTGGTATGGCTACAAATATTTTTTGTAGTTACTATATAAATAACTGTACCATGTATATATAAATGTACTAAAAGTTAATGTTGATCTTGTGATTTTTGTGAATAATGAATTGCAGTTTAATTAAAAAAATTGTAGTTTTTAAGTTTCACATTTATATATTTTAACAAGTACAAAATATCTGAGACGCAAAGAGATTTTGAAGTTGATCTGAGATTTTATACTTACACCTAAGGTTATACAATTTATGTTATACTTTACTCCACGAAACGTACATAATTGTGGTTTTATGTTTAAAAAAAAATTATATTTTGAAAAAATTAAAAAAAAATATTATGAAATAGTATGAAAAAATATATTATTAAATGGGCCAATATCTTTTTTGGGCCGCAGTTTGCACGGGTCTGGTTTAAAGCCTTTTTTTAAGTATACTAACTTTTCAACTGTTGGGTTAGTAAGCCGGTCTATACCATAGGTAAATGTTGGGGCAAAACGTTTTATATTCTTTTTATTAGAATTGATCTTAATGAATTCCACATCCAATTTAAACTTGAGATAGTACTCGATAGCCTTATAACATGTCTTAGATTTTCAATAGCTACAATTCTATTTTTATTTATATTGTAATAATTTTGTATTTGAGTTATACGGTATTCTTTATTTGTGAGTTATATTATTTAATTAATTTATTTGTTTATAATAATTACATATAAAAATACTATAAAAATAATATAGTGCAGTATTTATCAGTTAAATTAAGATATCTATATAATATTGTAAAAAAAAATATTAAATATATCAGAATATATCACAAATAAAGAAAATAATAGAAAGAATATAATGAATTAAAAATATAATAAATTATAGTATTTAAATAAAATATGTAAAATGATATATGCAATGAAAATACAAAGCTATAAATAATTGAAACTAAATATTTTCATATTATTATTATTATTAAATATTTTTTATTTAACGGGCCTTCTAACGCTCATTTGGGTTTTTTCAGGCCCAATACTTTCTATTTATTTATAACTACTAAATTATTTATTTTGTTTATATTATATATTTGTATATTTATATTATATTTGGTCACCATGGGGATTCGTAAAGAAAAATTATTTTTCAATAATTTTTTTTTAATTAAATATTGTATGACCTGACCGGGAATTGAACCCGGACCCCCTCGGTTAATAAGCCAAATGCTTACCCACTGCACCACCGAGGCCCCCAAATATTTTCATATATGACGTCCCTCCGCTTTGTAGAAGCACTAAATAAAATAGAACCAGACGACGAACAAAAAAACATTGGAGTGTTAAACAAAATTGAGAACTAATAAATCATGAACTAATTAACATATAATATAACATCACAAAATTTCTAATATTTGAAGAATCGATTTACTATGATTCTTTATCAATAATCAATTTCCGTTTAATCGAATTAATTATAATAAAATCAAAAATGAAATTTGTTTTAATTTAATAATTTTATCTGTGATATTTAAGCACGAATTGAAATATCAGTTTATTTTATTATATCTTTTATATTATATAAATAAAGAATTTGTTTCTTTAATTAAAAGGCTATATTAAATTTGTAGACCATTTGTATTAAAGGAAGACCATTTCGTATTAACTTTTCTTGTGGTGTGTTAAGTTTACAATAAACTGCTATGTTAATATTCTGTGATCTAAATTGTATTATAACTGTTTTGTCGATTTCTAACTACACATTTTCCTTACACATTTTCATTTAGTACAAAGTCTCTATATGACGTATTTAACATTTAAACCTTAAATTTTAAAACAAATTCGATTACCGTCGGTATCATAAAGAATGCGAGAGATAGAATTTTCTTTGAAAAAAATAAAAAAATATAATAAATTGTTAAAATTTCGATTATCAAACGTATATGTCTGCATTCACAATCTGCATATTTTATGAAACTCATGATAGCAGTTTTACTTTGTGTTCGAGTTTTTTATTTAACATAAATAAATTGAAGAATATCATATAGTTTATAGTTTTATAGTATGTAACAAATAGTTTTACGATTATAATTAATATAATATTATTACAAAAATATTACATAAGCTAAAATATTCCCATATCTTATATAAAACAAGAATATAACATCTTTTATCTTAAATTACACAAACTAATATACGATTTTCAAAAAATTTAAAAAGAAATCTAATATAAATACGACAGTACCGTTTCATAGATATTTTGGCTCTGACTTTTGACTAGCAGTCAAATTATAACTGAAATCAGAAAAAGTTTGTTTATTCAATATCCTAAAAATAATTAAACGTCCTTATAAACGCGCATGCGTCAACTACGTATTTCTACAAATCATGTGCAATTAGGGTTAAATTCAAATTTTGTCATTTATTTAATAGGATAATAAATAAAGTGCATCAACTAAAGAGTTAAATTATCAATAAACCGTAACTTTTTAATATAATTGCTAAAAATAAATTGCTGGAAACCCTTCTATGGTTTTTATATTGTTCATATTTTTGAATCATAGTTTAGGGAACAAATGGTTTTTTTATCTTTAACTAGAAACAGTATGAACACTAATTACTTAAAATATTAAAGTTATCTGTATATTGTTAATATTTTGGAAGTGCAGAGTATCGAAGAGACTTCGTTTTTCGTAAGTTTAATTAAGAGGTTTTATTTTTTTAGCATATATACATTTATGTTCTTCTTTAAAAGTTTTAAGATTCCTTGCTTACTGTATTTATATCTTTGCAATTATCTTTAGATGCCGATGAAAATTGCAATTAAAACAAAACCAGAATTACATCTAGTCCTTGCACGAATTAAATCAAGTTTCAGGAAAATGTATTTTGATCCATAAGTTCTTGCTAAAGTTAAGGGTTTTAGTATTCCTAAATCTGTTACCTCTAACAAAGGTTTATTACTTTAATTTGTTTTAAAAATGCATTGGACCCGAGACCATTAGGCAAACTTTCCCATATTTTGTATACATCAAAAGTCATTGTGAAAATTAGCTAATGATCAGTCAAAATGATTGATCATTTTATTATAAATGGTATCGAAATGGACTACTAAAATGCCTTTTCTCAAAAAAAATAAAAAGATATGTAAGTCAAGAAATTACAAAAATATATTTGAATTTACAGTAAGATCAACAAATAACTGAAAATTAAAACCATTGTTTGGAGTAATATGAGGAAACCAATTTATAATATAATCTACTAAGATATATCACAACTCTTTTTTCGCGTTTGGCGTGCAATGTTAAAAACTTAAACCATTTGGTATATAGCCAAGATTTTCTGAAGAGCTGCTGTACTTCTATTTTAATTTTAATCAATGATTTTCTAAAAACTTTTTCTAACAAAACTTGTAGTTAGCTGATCTGATCATCAAAAGATCGTACTTATAAAACATCTGAGAAAATATTGATTTATAAAATCGATCTGATATACAGTTTTTTAGTTCATTTGAAAGAAACGTTAAAATACTACAAAAGCATTTCTTGATAAAATAAAAAGAAATATGAAAAATCAAGTTTTTTTAATATTATATAGCTGAAGTCAATTATTAAAATTATCCTTAGGAAGTCGATTTATTCGAATTATATTCGAATTTTCAAAAGTGAGCTCACATAGTTTAAACGATCGTTAATATGACAGCCAAATGTCAATAATCAATATTAAACTTTTCTCTGCGATGATCAAAAAACCAGTGTTGATTGTTGTGGCATTTGTTTCTTGTTGACAGTGTTTGTGTGTAACACTTACAAAATAAATATTAGAGCTCCACAAGGTTCTGCCTACCTTTTCCTTGATTTCATTCAATGACTAACTATCTTCTATCTTAAACCTGACTCACATGTTATGGTGACGACACTAATCTGGATATTGTCTACATTTTCTGAAAAAAAGTGTAATACTTTTTCTACAGTAAAAAGTTTAAACAAAAATGAGATATCTAGCGCAGTTTACTTTTAATGAGCTAAAAATAGCTGATTGGGGTAAAACAAACAGTAATGTAAGTCAGTATTTTTAAAACTCAAAGTTGTCTCACTTACCACAATAGAAATCAACTTGTTAAAAGTCTACGATTCCCAGAAGAAATAATACAGCCGTGCGAAGGCCAAAATATTTTAGGCAAAGCTGCCAAAAATCTGCGTGTTATTTTCAGTTGGTATTTTTATCCAATATTTAACGGCTGGGTGTCACAGTGGTTAGAGTGCCGACTTTCATGCGAAGGTTCGAATTCCAGTGAAAGTGAAAAAAAAACTTTTATCTGGTTTTCAACTCGACTCAGCATACCATTCGCCTTTGGGTTCATATTAATGGCTTAATTAATAATTAATAATTATATATCTTTAATAATAAATAAATAAATATAACAATATAAACAAATACAAAATGTAAACAAATAATTCAATTAAATAATATAACTCACTGATATAGAATACCATATAACTCAAATACAAAATTATTACAATATAAACCAAAATAGAGCTGTATTTATAGAAAATCTAAGACATTTATACATGTAAGCGTAGTACTATCTCATGTTTATATTGTATGTGGAATTCATTTGATCAGTTCTAATATATGAATATATCTCCCCTGTTCCGACATGCACATATATAGTCAGGCTGTTTAGCCTATCACAGTGAACAGTTAGCACGTAGAGGTGCCGGCAAAAAAAAAATATCTTTAAAGCACACATATAACTAAATATGGCTAATATGGAGCATAAATCTCATATTTGGTGCCCCAGTTCTTAAAATTTATTAAATGACCTCGTAAAACCCCAAAAAAGTGTCTTTCGTTTCAGGCCTTAAGATTTAAGTCGATATTTTGTGCATTATTGTGTTCTCTTTACAGAAACGAGATAATAACATCTTACGAGATAATAACATCTATTCTATTAAACTATAATAATAATGTCACCATCCAAGCAACTTCAACGCAGGAATAGACATTGGCATTACACATTTTTTACGAAATTTTAACTGTATACACTAGTAACTTGTAGTTGGTTTAAAGCTGAAATATATTAATTGAGAAGACAGGTGGATGTTGAAACATGCTACCACCTTACTCAAAACTCGATCAGATGATTTTTCTTGTCAAAAAAAAGTAAGATTGGTTTCTGACTTACCTTTCAACCCTTCTCTAACATTGTTTTTTACCTTTCCTATTTTTCCAAACCTACAACAATTTTGTGTAAAGGAATCTTTTTCAAAAGCTATAGGGTTGTAAAAACTTCATTCGGTAATGGTGACGAATGGTAATTCGAAGAACGGTTTAGAATATTTAAATATGTACAATAGAGTATATAGAGATCACACACGCTCACATGCTTAATGATTTAATTTCAATAAGATTGATATAAAAATTACAATTACGGTTTTTATTACGGTTTACAGGTGAGTGCAAAACAAAATATCTGATTTGTAATGTTTTCACTTTAGTATAGGTTAAGGTATAGTATATGTAAAATAAAACATGTTATTGTTACTATAAAACAAATTATTGTATCTTATTTTATATTATAATAATTTACTAAAATTTTCAGAAAACTATGTATAAAAACAAATTTATTTTCGGCGACAAGTTGGAAAATGAAAACAAGAAAGTTGGAAAATAAAAACAATAAATGATTTTCGGACAAAAACTGAATAAAAATGGATTACTTATTGGAACTTATTAAGTTTAATATACTTTAGTATAAATGATACTTTCCAACAAAGGTAAATTAAAACGTTAAATTTCCCGATTTGCTTAATCTCCACCGGCGCAGATTCGTTTTAGGAGTTCTTAAGATTGTCAAAAACAGTTTCGAGATCCACAATGACCACATAAAGAAGAAGAGAGGTTAAGAAAGATATTCAGGAGCTCGGATGTTGCCATCATATACAAGTGGTAAGCCAACTTACTGGCCAACTTCATACCTAAACGTATCTCATCAAATATACATAATATAGCTAAGGTTAATAAGGCTAAGGATAAAGCTATTTGTAATTTGAGAGCATTCAAGCTCAGAAAACTTTTTGCCATATGTTTGTTCACCCGGGCGCAGTTCTCATATCTGAATAGAGCCGTTTACAGAAATAAAAATTATCAAAGAAATTAAATTACTCAATTCAACTATAGCTCAAGATCTTTATCTTATTACTTTAGCAATATTAAGATAAAAGAACTTCTTGGAAGCTTTACGAATATTAAATAAAATGTTGAATGCTTGAATAAAACTTGAATATGTGCCCAACGATTGGAAGGTAACGAAAGTGATAATGATTTCAAAACCAGGTAAGCCACCAATCAAAACAAAGTAACACAAGCCGATATCCTTGCTACTGATAATGTCAAAACTGAAAAAGTAAAACCACAGTGTTATTGAGCTACCGGATGACACCTGGTTACTGTTTCAAAATTTCCAAAACTGTTGTAAGTATAATTAATAGAAACTCATCTATTAAATATTTGGTCCTAATTAATTTTTCCCTTTTAATTACACTTAAAAAATTATTTATCCTAATAAAAGCTTAGAAACCAGGTATTTTATTCAAAATAAATTCTAAATAATCTGAGTGCGATCAAAATAACATTTTGACAACTAACCAAAAAATTTCAGAAATTATTGCATAATATTAGGGGTATTTCATGAATGTATCAAAAATGTCATAGAATAATATTTAGTTTAAAGACCAATAGTTTCGGAAACTACATTGCTATATTTCAATATATTTGTGAATACTATTGAATTCATTATTTTTTACATTTCACAAAAAATGGGGAAAATTATTTTTAAAACAGTTAAACACACTTCTTAAGGTGACTAAAAATATCATAATCAAATTCATTTACAATCAAAAAAAACAGTGATTTATTTTTTTTGAAAATAAATACTCCTAATTTTTAATGACAAAAAATAACAAATATTAATTATTAAGTATTTAAATATTTAAATAAATATTAATATTGTTAAAGGATTAATGAAAAAAACAAAAAAAAACAAAAATTTTGAAATAATAATTGTGTTGTTGTATACATACTTTTAAATATTATGTCAAAGATATACAGTGATGCTTTGATTCTCTGTTTTTTACCGTCGGAACAGAATACTACAAAGAGTATATAACTTTTAGAATTTTTTAAAACATTCTTTTTATTTATTTATTTATTTAATTTTTTTTTTTTTATGTTTTTTGTATTCATTTTGTGTTTTTTTTTAAATTACATATAGTTATACATAAATTACACAAATTTGTCAATATCTACTAAAAAAAATTAGTATTGCGCATGTTATTCCTTCAAAATTTTGTTATTTTTCAACTTCTGATGAAGTTGAGATTTTGAACCCCTCTTAAATTTAATTAAATATTATATTTTTATTATATATTATATAAAGATGAGCATATGCAAGGGGTGTTAATTTGCTAACTTCTTTATGATTTAATTATCACTATTTTTTCCCATCTGTTCTATATAAACAAAAAATAACAGTACATATATATACATATATATTTATATTTATATCAATATATATATATATATATATTGAACTATATAGAACTGAACTGAAAAGAACTTAAAAAAAAAATTTCTCCATACGGATTCAACAAACAGAGATTAATGTGGTTATGAATCGTAAAATTTTAATTTTTAAATAGCCCTGGAAAAATCGTTTATCCTATTTTTACAAAATTTTGTTATAGTAATTACAAGGGAGGAGAAATACACAATAGTGAGAGAGAGAGAGAAAGAGGGAAAGGGAGAAGAAATTATAAAAGTTGTTTATTTTTGTTTGAAAAATTAATTTGAGGGTTCTTATGACTCTAAATACTGATAAATTATTCATTTTAAATATTATTAGCTTAAACATTAAAAAAAAAATATACGAAAAATTAAAAGAAAATTGAAATAAAAAAGGGAAAATGAAAAAGATTATCTTCTGCAAACAATAAAAAAGAAAAAAAAAAATAAAAGTTTATTATAAAAAATTTTGCTCATATTTTAATGTAAATACAAATGTATATAAAAGGAAGAAATCAATATAAGTAATGTATTGTCATTAGTACCAGTTTACTTAAAGTATGAATGGAACTCTTAAATTGTTTTCTTACAGCTTATAAGGCTAAATTTATAGTAATTTGTAAATTGAATATAAAAATTTTTTAATCTATTATGTACTAAATTGTATATATGAATTGGTTAGTCTGACAGACAGAAGGAATGAAACTTTTAGTTTGACGGGACAATATTCTTTGTTACCAGATATTTAAAGGAGAACGGTTTTTTTCGACTGAAGATAGATATACCGCGTATATCTGATTGGCATCAAAATTTTATTTGCAACTGGAACATGTAGGGCAAACTCTTTTATTTTTAGGTTCATAAAATTTTTTTTGGGTTAGCAACTTTTTGGTTTGGTGTTCTCTGGCTTTAATGATCCGAACTATTTTGCATGTTTTGCTGTATTAAGTAAAAGGAACTGCTGACGGAACAATTTGTTTTGACACTTTGACAAAACAAAGTTTCAAAAAAAAATTTCCCGTTGTAGAGTTAATCACTTAACTTAGGCCTGATATTAACATCAGCAAAACTAAGGCGTTTAAAATCAATAGAACCAACTACTCATCCTGAATATGTCAACTAGTTCAACTATATCCGTAATATAATAGCTAATGTTAATAGTGCGTGGGCACATTCAAACAACAGATTCAACAAAGCAAGGATATCATGCCGACGTTTGTACCCAGTATAACACAGAAATCTCCGGAAAACAAAATTAAGAATCTTCAATGCTTGTGTAAAGACCGTACCGTAATGTATGGTAGTGAAACATGGATGATATTCAACACCATCATTCAGAAGTTACAGGTCTGTTAACCCATCAATCTATACCATTTAAAAATGAATAAATTTCATTATACCAAATCAACATTTCCTACATTCTCATTCGTTTCAGAAAAGCGTAAGATAGAGGGTTCTGTTTCCAGCCTCTTAACCATTTTTTGAAATTAAAATCCTTATAAATAAGTTATTTGACACGATACAAAAGAAAAGTTAAAAGCAAATGAAATTTTAAAAGTGTGTAGATTTGATACTACCTAACTGCTACATAATCTGCAGAAACTTCTGGCTTACCAAAATAAGTAACAAACACCTATGGAGGTTTACAGGAGAGGAACCCATACTGAGGCAACTAAAAATAAAAAAATGGCGGTTGATAGAATCACTAAGAAAACATCAGAACAATATAAGCCATATGGCCATGAAGTGGAATCGACAAGAAGACGCGGGCGTCTATTAACAACATCTGGAGGCGCACCATAATAAACGAGTTCAGCCAGTGCGACATCACATGGGAGAATGTAAAAACAGCAACAGGAGATCGTGTGAGATGGAGATGCCAAATGGAAGCCCTATGCTCCTTTTTCGGAATAAAATTGACAATTAATACTACAATTTTTTATTTAGCAAATATTAGAAAATATGCAATTATCATGTCGCTATAATTTCAACCCAACTGTATGTAGTGTTATTGTTAAAAAAAAGTAGCCATTTGTTTCGGATTTCAATTTATAATTTTTAATCTGTAAGTGATTTTTTTTCAACACATGACAATTTAAAAAATAAAAGAACATTCCATAATATAGGGTAACCCCTATTAAAATAAAATATAATAATTAGAATGGTTTTACAGGTTATTAAATCATATGCAGGTTATACGGAGTTTACAGGTTATTTTTATTTTATTGTGTTTTATTTTTTTATTATTTTTATACAGTTGTAATCCACAAAAATTATATTTCATTCATATATGAATGGATGTCTTATTCGTATATATATACGAAAAATTTAGAGGATTATTTTTATTAGAAGGGTGTTGGGAAAAAAAAGAAATGGAACAATTAGGGTATACTTAAAGTCATAAATAATATAACCCTATTGAAGCAATTAAGATCATTAAGAAATTATGGCAAGGAAAATTAAAAAAAAAATAATTGTTAGATTAAAAAATTTGAAGAGAAATATTAAAACATGTCAAAACTTCATAATTAGATTCAAATGTAAATATGTATATAAAAAAGTATATATATAAATATATTTTTTAACACGCTTGTGCTAATTTTAATTCCATTGAGATTTTATATACAATAATAATTTTATATAAATGTTTTTTTTCCATATTTCAAATTGGACTAGACTTAAAGATGATTTTTAGTGTCATAAATAATAAAGCGATAAAATATGAAACAGTTCCATATATTTTTTTTGACTTCACTCTCGCTGTTCAACAAAAAGTCTAATTGCAAAATTTGTTATGTTCAATTCTTCAATTTTTTTTTTAAATTTCCTGTGTTCTTTAATTTCGGGTTTTTTATAATATTCAGTGGCCTATATATTGAATGAACCCTGGCCTGCCTTATGGCTCATTTGATGTTTGCGTCCAAAAATTTGTCCATTCTCACGTTCTTGAATGAATCCCAAAACTCTTTCTATTCTATTTATTCAAGATTTAAGAAGATATGCGATCATTAACCAGGACCACGAAGTTTTTTCAAGAATTTTTCTCTCTGTGCAAAAATTTGAAGTCCGCCGATCCCTGATGACTGTCTAAAAAACTTAGAGTTAATATAAAAATTTAGAACTATTTCAATACTTTCTTGATTTTAACGTAGCTTCTATATGCTAAGTCTTTCTAAATTATTGCTTTACATACTACCAATTAACAATTTCAGCTTTTTTAATCCAAATCTAAAATAAGAATATAAAGCAAGGAACCCCCACAATTAAATTCGTAAAATCTATAAAATAATAAATCCATTTCAATCTAATTGAACATATATAAAATGGGGTAAACGTTAATCAATATTGAAAAATATAATAATTGATTTAATTTGATTTAAAAATTATTATATACTTGAATAGATATCAATACTATGTATATTTTCAATTATTTAGAAAATTGATTAAGAACTTTTATGGTGTTCATATAAAATTTTAACAATTTTTATATAAATGTTTACAAAACAACTTAAAAACATATGTTGATTTTAGCATATATACTCTGTTCTGTAATTTTAACTAATTAAATTTGAAAATATTGCGTCATTCAAAAATTTAATATGAAATTGTCAAATTTTTTATTTGTAAAATATATTAAATGTCTTTCGAAAATTGATTAGCCCCCCCGAAGATGTGTTTTTCATTTATTTGGATGTATATTTCAGGGCTATGAAAAATAAAAAAAATTAAAATGTATAAAAGATGTGTTGATGTAAAGTTCAGAAATTTACTTTTCAGCAGATTCCATAAACGGTAGACATTTTGGATCAGTAAATTCTTAGCAACCATTATAAATCTGATCTTCTGGTTTAAATCCTACTGAGCAAAAAAATTGTGTAATGGTTTCTTTCTCATTCTATACACTAGAGCTTAGACATGATGGATTAAATTTGATATAGTATAGTCTGATCTTTTATAATTAATTATACAGTGGCCAACTGCGATGCCTAACTCATCAGAGTCTCTCTGTATTATACCAAATTTAATTCGATTATACTCGTTTTCCAGAGCTGGCAATAAATTAAACCTTATTTGATTACTTAATAAACATTTTTCCCACCTTTCTTCTGGACTCCCATCTTTCTTCTGGGCAAAGTTCTACCAGTTCTTGTTATTTGTGATTAGTTCGTTGTGTTATTATTATTGTCGTAACATCATTTACTACTTCTTATATTTTGATATTTAAACTAGTTTTTCATGGACTTGAAGTTTCTCCTTAATGACTTGGGATTTCCCCTTAACGAGGTAAATCAATGTATAGGGAAAATAAGTTTTATTATTTTAGGTATTATTTTTAAGTCTGAAAAATGTTCTAAATCTTTTCAAATACAAAAAAAAACAATACTTTTGTCATGCATTTGATTTAAACTTAATCCCTGATTAAAAACAGTTAAAAAATTTACTGTTTCTGATCTATACAGCATAAATTGCTAAACTTATAATATCTAGATTCTAGAAGATATTCTATTTATAACAAAGCACTTGTAATCCATTTAAGTTCAAACATTTTAAATAACAGTAACTTGCTGTATGTAATTATGTGCTATTCAACCATTTTAAGAGCAAAAGAATAAATATGCCTATATAGTTTTACACTGTCTGCCTGGCCGTCCGTCCATCTGTTTACAAAACTTCTACACCGTTTGAAATAAGGAAATTAAATTTTCAAGCTGAATATTTATTTCAAGAGGGACCTCGGTAGTATAGTGGGTAAGCATTTAGCTTATTAACCGAGGGGGTCCGGGTTCGATTCCCGGTCAGGTTATACAATATTTAATTAAAAAAAATTATTTAAAAATAATTTTTCTTTACAAATCCCCATGGTGACCAAATATAATTTAAATATACAAATATATAATATAAACAAAATATTTAATATATTTAGTTATAAATAAATAGAAAGTACTTAATTTAAGAAGCCAAAATGCCAAATAGGCACAGAACTACAAAAATATCAGGTAATATTTACTATTATGCTGGTACTAATTATAAATAATAAAGAAATAAATTATCGCAAAAAATTTCATGGGACAACTTTTTTTTAAGCCCACCCCTTAATTTACTCAATTTATGCAAAATATTTGACCTCTTTATGTCTTCCAAAAGTAAAGACTTCGAATTTTGAAAGGAGGGTGATGATGTTGGAATGGAAGTATAAGTATGACTTATTTAAGAAATTTGTTTAAGGAACTCCAACAACACTTTTGTTTAATTTTAAAGGCTTAAAATTGAAGAAAGTGTCTTTTTACATATTTGCTAACATAAAATAAAATTCTAAAAAAAATTCAAATTTTGATACTATTTGTATTTTGATAGGTGGACATTTTGGTAGGGCCAGTATAAGTTTTCTCAAAAATATTTCGAACGGCTATTAGGAACAACAATTATAAATTTCCGACTCTTAAACACTTATTACTTCGGCATCTATCCATAAACGTAAACATTAATATTAAAGCTCTAATATTATATTTGAATCTGTTAATAGCTTCTCTTAAAGTTGTTACTACACTATTTTCATTATTTTTCATAATTAATATTATGATTTTCAAAGATTAGTATGAAGCATCTTCTAGTTTTCAAAATGTCATTTTTTAAAACCCTTCAGTTTTTGCATTACTTCTTTTCCTTCCTTAAAGATCAATGTTAATTCCTGCTATAATTGCTATAAATTATACTCAGCACAAAAGAAGAATAAATTCTTTTGTAAAATTACAATAAATTACAAATAAAGTTTTTTTTTTTTTAACCATTTATCTTTCATAATCGTTCAACAAAGTTAATTAAATGAAGAATTCACCCCATGACCATTTTATCGATATTTCAACCACCACTTGATAAAATTAATTTTACACCACCCCTTGTATTAATTCTGACCAGAATAAGTGCACATTCCGTCGGATATTACTTCAAATTTTATAAATAACAAAGAAGAAATATGAAAAAAAACACTTAGAATGCAAAAAAAGAAAAGTCATAATTTGACACTGATAGAAGTTTTTCAGGAGGATTTTTGTTTTTAAGATGAATATTAAAAAAAAAATGCGGAAAATAGTTTAGTCGATTAGTAAATAGGACATATGGGAGGGGTTTCTAGTAATCCCTGTAGTTATAAAGTAATAGATGTACGATTTTGAATAATTGAAAACTAACTGTTAAAATTTTATTATACAATAAATAATATTAAATACATATAATCTATACTTCAATTATATTATCATTATTTATTTATTTCTTAAATATTTACAAAGGCATACAATGCCTTGCGGATGTGGGCCAGCAATCTTATATTATACTGGTAATACCAAATCAAACGTGCTTGCATTGCAAGGGTTCAAAAATTTGATTTTATAACTTGACATCTTAAACAATCATTTTATCGCTGACCTTTATTATAAGGGTTTAAAACTATCTTCAGCACCCAAGCCAGGTGACCTGGAAGCATCATCCAAAAAAGAAATTTTAGAGCTCGTCAAGGTCTTTTCAATGATACCCCATTTGATGGTGTATAGATGACTTTTATGTTAAGGGCTTATATAAACGATCTCAGCACCCAAGCAGTTCCAGCACACTTGGAAACATCATCCCCAAACTAAAGTCATTAAGCTCGACAATATCTTTTCAATAATACCCCACATGATTATATATCGGTTACTTTTATGCTAAGGGCTTATAAGCGGTCTCCGCACCCAAGCAGAGCGATCTTATCGAATTCGCCAATATCTTATTCATGATACCCCATATGATAGTATATGGTTGATTTTTATAGTAAGGGCCTAAAAATTACTTCAGTTTTAGCAAAAGGTTTATAGTGTTAACTTCCTAATTTATAAAATTGTTGATGCATATTATTTGTCACCGCAAAACTTCAACTCTGTTAAACTAATTTTCAGTTATGACTTGTTAAAGGTTATTGAACTTTGTTTCGTAACCTAAAAAAACCTAAAAAACTTATTTGTTCAACTACTTTCAATCATCAGGCGAATCAGCTCAAGCTTACAATAATCCGTGGTGGTAAAACTAATTTTTAAAAATTTAGCCCGTGCACCGCCGGAAAATTTATCTGTTATATTAAATAGAATGAATCAATATCTTTATATTTTTACGAGCATAGTTTTAAAAGGGTATGCTCATTTAGCCATTACGTTTTGGGACTTTGTAAAGCACAGGAGTAGATATAGGCTCAACTGTATGGACCGAATTAGAATCAAGTCTATCCATCTAATGTGAGTTTGTCTGTCTATCGGTCTGTACGGACGATAAATCAAAACTAAAAGAAGTGGGGCTTTCCCAAATTCATTTTTAAGTTTTCAATCAATTCTAACTGTAATACAGCTTAACAGGTAGTGCGGGAAAAAAATCTGGAATTAGTCCATTATTAAAAAAATCTCAAATTAATAGAAAGAATTTAAATTTACTTAACTTTAAATTATTTTCATTTCACTATACAATAGCCAGAGCTTACAATTTGAACTTTTGTAATTTTTACAAACTTATAGAACTAAGACACTACTGAAGTAAAATAAACGAATCGCTTTACTTAAACGCTCAATCGCTCTGTTCAAACGCTCAATAATAGATTAAATATTCACATTATTATTTTTTAATGTGGAGCGTTTCATATGCCTGTATTTTGTGCAATTATTAAGAATTTTGCAGAATTATTTAAATTTCATTAATATTAGGCTAAGGTCAAATTAATTTTGATAATTCAATGCACTACTCCCATATACGATGCCCATAGATAAATTTTTTCATAATTTTATGGATAATTAGGAGAAATTTTAGAGTTGGATTCAGATACGTTAATACGCTTTTTCCAGAATATTTGTATACATGTATATGGGAGAATCTGAGTTTGGACAGATTTTAGAGTTGGTTACAAAATCAGGGTTTCAATAATTTGTTTAGCGGGGATTGGCGGGGAAATTCTTTATTATTGAAAAAATATATTAATATAAAAAAATATCTAGGAGGAGTTTTATCCTTGGTTTATAAATGAATAATATTAATGAAAATGAAAATAATTCTGCTAAATACAGGCAATGAAATAGGGAAATGAAATTACATGCAAATGAAATACAGGCAAATGAAATAAAAAAACTTGCTGGCTAACAATTTAAAAATGGTTGGGATTTTGAGACTAATGGGATTATTAGAAGATTTGAATAATATTGATAACAAATTCATTTAATTATGCGAAAAAATATTATATTGAATTAGAAATATATTTATTTGTAAATCAAGTTAATTTTCTCGATTTAAATCGCTTTCTCTTTCTTTTTCTCCTTTAAATTTTATATTTTAATATCAAAATTTAGCAGTACAAACCTTCAAAATCAATTTTTATGTCAAATATCTAATTTTACCTATAAAAATTTCAAAAGAGCTTTCATTTGCCATAATTTAGGTAATAAAAACCAATGAAATAGAAATAAAAGAAACCACAATTTCAATGTAATATTAATAAATTGACAAATAAAATTGTCTTGTAATTTACATAGATCAACAACCTATCAACGAATTGTAAATACTTTACATATATATATTTATATATGTATATTCAATTATTGAAAATAATAAATTAAAGAAAATAAAATGAACAAGATCCGGGACAAGTTATTCCTTAAAAATAAATCCCCCCAAGTGAATTCCAATTTTTAAGGTTTTTCATTCACAGCAGAAAATTTCCACCCTTACAATTATTTCGATTTAAATTCATTTTGCGGAAAATAAAAAATTTATGAAAAATTAGGACCAATTTTCTTAATTTTTTGGGGGTTCCATTTCGGCAAAACCAAAAAAAAATAAAGGAAAACGAAGGCAAAAAAAAATAAATAAACAATAATTTAAACATTTAAAAAATAAGTAAAAATTGATATTGTAGGTTAAATTACCTAAAAGTTATAAATAAGTAATTCAGTTGTTTGGTATGTGGTATAACATGTGCTAATCTTAAAACCTAGGCCTTGCGACCCGTAAGTAACTTTAAATAATGTATTTTTACCTACAAGAGAAGATCATATGCACACATTTTATACATATTTTCTTTATATAGAGCAATTAAAGCTTTGTTAAGTTATGATAACAATGACCAACGAACCCCTTTTAACTTAGAGTGGACTTAAATTCTGTATATTTTTAAAGAAAAATTAAATTTTATACAGAAGCACACTGAAACAAGCTAGGGAATCCTTAAAAATCTTAGGCTTGGAAGTAAACGCAAAACTTTGTGCAACGACCACTTATTTTCGGTCGCAAAAAATGCTGCAAAATGCCTGGAATTCTTAAGCAGAAGTAGGAAATACTTTACATCTCCAAATCTATTTTAAATTTATAAAACCTACATTCGGCCGACACTTGAATACAATTCTTACATATTTGCTGAAGTACCCAACACCGATCTTCAATATCTGGATAAGATACAATAAAAAAAGCTGTTCGTAATATTAATTATACTAACGTCAGAAAAGACTTAAGTTCTTTAAGTCACCGCCGTAATGTAGGAACTACTTGTCTATTTTATAAATATCTACAAGGTAATACTTCAAAAGAAATTAAAAATATTATGTCAAAAATCCAACCCTACCCCCGTAACACACGGTTAGCAGCTCAATTACATTCATACACAGTAGAGCTTTTTCAAAAAAGAACTCTGAAATTCAAGAACTCTTATTTAAATCGCACCTTCAAATTGTGGAACACATTATATCAATATATGTTTCCCAATACATATGATTTAGAAAAATTCAAGAAAGGAGTCAACTTGTATGCCATACTGCGAAAGCAGCTACGGTGCTTATCCGATTATTTTAGCTACGGGAGGAGGTTGTTTTAGTGAATAGAAATCTCACACTACCGGAGGCCAAAAAATCAAAATGGATACATTGAAATTTACCATTGGAATCTCTATGTAAATCTACTTACAATTGAAATTAACAAGAAATACTCATATGTATTTAAATTTTAAAACCCATCTCTTGGAACAGTCAGTCGTTGAAGGATTCCATAATGATATTCAGTTATATTTTTACTTTTTTTTTGACAATTGCGTTTTTAATCACGTTATTAACTGATCAGAACAGATTCGGATGTTTGTGCATTTTCAGATTACTCAGATTATCCACTTTGTGTTTTTCTTTCACCTCGGGATGTGCTCAGAGCTCTGTAAAAAAATAATCAAATCTACAGAGTTGTAAAAAAATAAAATGACAAAATGTCAAATAAAATAATTACAAATTATGTTCTTACTAAAAATTTATAAGAAACAACTTCATATGTTTTTATATCTAATATAAAAATTGTTATTAATATGAAGACCTCATGATTAATTGTTTAGTAAGAATAAATAAATATAGTTTTTTTTTTTTTTTTTTTACACGCTAACTAAACGCTAGGAATGGATTCCTGTATACATAATATGTAGGTTTAGTTGAAAAGGGAAGGAAAGTAGGATATTAGAGGGGAATTAGGAGGTAGGTTGGCAATGAATCTAAAAAGATTCGTTTTGAATTTATGCAAGTTGTAGTATGGGACATTATTAGAAGAGGGGAACACATTAGATGGAAGCATGTTCCACATCTTCGCAGTTCTCACGAGTTTCCATATAACCAGTTTTAAACCATCTTGGAATTTCCACGGTGTAGAAATGAGCACTTGTTGCTCCACTGGTGTTAGGTTGGAATTGTTTAAGAGGAGGCATAATTGACTTTAGTTCAATAGAGCAAGTGTCATTACCTACAAGATATCTATAAAACAGAGAAATCGTTCCAATATTTCGACGAGAGCTAAGAGGTGTAAGTGTTACTTGCTCGACAGGGTCGCCTATTAGGCGTAAGGCACGATTTTGAATTTTGTCGAGGTAACTCAAAGAAGTTTGGGATGCGCCAGCCCAAATGTGGGAGTTATACTCCATCTTAGGTCGAATATAGGCTTTATAGATATTAGCGACAGATCCTTAGGAGAATTCCACAGCATTTTTTGATTTAGCTGCAAACCTAAAATGCTTAGATTGTCTGATCGTTTAATATTATTAAATACTTAATTTAATATAAGAAATTTGACAGTTTAAACTTCTTTTTTAGGTCGGAGTGTCAGAGTTCGAAAAAAAATTTCTTCCAATTTGAAAAGTTATACAAAAATTTGTTCTAATATCAAAGTTGAAACGCTATACAAACTTTGATTTTTATTATTTTTATTTTATTATTTAATGTTTTTCAAAGATAGTATTAGTAAAAATTTCTATGTTTTCTTAAATAATTCTACTATATGTATAATCCACATAAAACTTGAAATATTTCTTCAACATAATAGTTTTCAATAAAAAATATTCCTCCTAGTTATACCCTTATGACTTTGGGTCAAAAGGGTATACAAAATTTAACATTACGTTTGTGCCGCAGAGAAGCAGAGGGGGAGATATAGACTCAAAGGTATGGATCAGATCAGAATCGAAAAGAAAATCGATCTAGTTATGTATGTCCGTCAGGTCGCACGATAACAAAGGAGTAATAAAGGAGCTAGGATTCTGAAATTTTCACAAATTTGTTTTTATATAACAGCCCTCATCGCTATTAAAATCCGGCTCCACAAAAAGTTTGCTCCACGAGTTCGAGTTGCTGTCATACAAGTTCTCTTTTTATCTGAAATTTTGTTAATAGTCGTTAACTTTAATGGGAAATGTCTGAATGAAAATTAGATTGGTGTAGTGGAAGAGGTTCGAAGAGCTACCTTTTATCTTACATTTTCTTTTGTACATAACTGTGGAAGTCTAATAAGTTGTGTACTTAAAATTTTGTCAAAAGTAATTAATCGAGTTATATAATGTATTTATGACGGTTATACGGATATCCTAGAGTTAACACAGTCTACTCTACACTCTTCCTCGTTTTTCTATATTTAAAATTTTTAAACTCTTTTTTTGTTTTTTTTTTTTTTTCTATTTCTTTATTTTTATTATAAACTCACATATAAAATAAAAATTAATCAAACAATTATATGAACATATGTACAATATTTTAATCCTAATTTGCTAACACTATAAAAACAATCATAATAATTTTCCTGCACATATTTAAACCGCATTGACGGACAAATGAACAGACGTGCTATAAACACAAACAAATTTTTTTTTTTTATTGTTGTTGTTATTTTTTTTAATGCCTTAAAAAAATAAATAGTTTTCATTTCATCTTAATATACATATTAATCTAATTACGTTAATTTTGTACCCATCTACCCAAAAAAACGTTGATTGTGCTTAGGGTTGGTACTGTCGTAGATATTCACAATATTCACTTCTATATAGATTTTATACAATGATTTTTATACAATGATATTTTATACAATGAGAAGAGGGGAAAAAAATAACATTTAATATATTGTTTACACAAATAATACAATATGATATGATTGGATTTATTGGAAATCAGTCAGAAGAAGGAGAAGGATGTATCCTTTTTCTTGTTTTTAATACTTTGCGCGCACGTCACATCATCGCATCCAACAAAAAATTTTCGGGGATTTTATTTTATTATTTTTATTTTGTTTATACTTGTATTCTTTTCAGATCAAAAAAAATAGTCCTGTAGTACCCTATATATTGGTTAGACTTACGCAACAAATTTCAGTGTTAACTCAAAGTTGGTATACATATGAAAAACTATTCTAGAATACCAAAACAATGAAAAAAACAAAAAAAAAAAAAGCGTTATGGTGCTTAAAAAAAAATATTGCAAATAAGAGGGGTGCAAATAACACGTAAATTGCTATACCGTATATTTATCACTTCTTTTCTTTGTTCATGTTTCTCGTATCAGTTTTATTTTTTCTATCATTAATAATTTTTGCCTTTCAAAATATTTGATATAAAATGTTTACAATCAAAAGTATCTGAACTATGAATATGGGGATACACTTTGGATATATAAAATTTTTGAATTGTTGATAATATATGAAAATAGTTTATTTTGAAAAGAGTATATATTTCATCAATTTGTCCTTTTTCACATGAACTTTTGCCAATTTTCAAATGAATTTGTCCTTTTTCAAATACAAATAGTCCTAAATTTCAAAATTAAATTAGTCTTATTTTAATCGGCCCCCGTTTCTTAGGATCCTGTAGTAGGATAAATATATTTGATAAAGGTACTTTCCAAATACAGTAAGAAAAATTTAAAAAACTTTGATTCTTAAGTCTCTCCAAAAAAATAGCCCCCAAAATTTTATGCGTCCTTTTTTAGCACTTATCTTAATTATTTTTTATTTTTAGTTCCTATTATAGAATTGGGAACCTGGTTTTTCATTTTATGTAACTTGAACTTCTGAGTCCTAAGATACAAGGACGATTTTTTAAAAACGAATGCAAATTGATTTGAAAAAAAGACCAAATTTATTTGAAAAAAGATCAAATTCATTTGAAAAAAGATCAAATTCATTTGAAAAAGAAACAAATTTGTGAGAATAAAATGTAAAGTTCATGTTAAAAACGAGGAAGAGTGTAGTAGAGTAAACTGTGTTAACTCTGGGATACCCGTATGATCGTTATATAAACATTATATCATTATTATTATAAAAATAATTACTTTTGGCAAAATTTCAAACATTTCAGCTTTAATAGGTACAGAGTAATGCTTATATAAAATAAGAAGTTGTATGGCAGCTACTCGAACTCACTGCAGCAGACCAACCAAATTTTGCAGAAACTTTGGCCAAAAAACTAAACTACTTTGGCAAAATTTCAGACACGCAGCTGTAATAGGTACAGAGTAATGTTCATATAAAAAAAGAAGTTGTATGATAGCTACCCGAACCCATAGACCAAAATGGCTGGATTTAAATAGCGATGACGGCTATTGCAAAAAAACGAATTTGCGATTTCCGTTTGACCTATAGTCATACGGGTATAACAAGATATTTGGGAAGCCGTTTTTTTTTGAATATACATTTAAATAAAGTTATTTTTGGTTATTGAACATAGCAGCATTTTTAAAACATTGTTCTGTAGAAGTCGAAGTCTGTTCGAAGCAATAAGAGGAAAACTGTGTAAGGAAATAGCCAAGTAGGATTTGTAAAATATTTATAATACTATTAAGACTTATCTTTAAGCCACTTTCTTTACATTTTCCCATTTGAAGTACCTTTACATCTTCACTAATTAAGAGTTATTTGAATAACACCTTACTTCAAAAATCGCGACTTCCATATCCAAAGTGGAATCTCTGATCGCAATTATTCTCTGTAAAGATTCGTAACTCTTAATTTTCGTTTTAAACATATTTAATCAGAAGACTTTAATATACAGCATATTTATGAAAAACTATGGTGTCTCTATAATTCCATTCCTAAAGTTCCAAGTTTAAACAATTTATTTTTTTAGTAATTTTTACAATGACTTTAACTTACGCTTCTGTAGAAGCTCTTCGAGGAAAATTTTGTTATCATTTCCAATATTAGATCGAAGTATCTGATATTTTTATAATTACTGGTATTTTAAGCATCCAGTTAAATAATGTAAAAAGAAAGTAAACGTGGGAACTTGTGTTTTAATACAAAAAGACAAGTAAAGGTACATCCCCATTATTATCTTATTATATACTTTTATATGAAGTTACCTGTGTCTATGGGTTTATTTTTCAATCTGTAAGTTTTATTCATATTTTCCAAAACTATTATAAGACAAAAAACTGTCAAAAATCAAAAAAACAAAAAACAGAAACAATTGAAAGATCAAAAAAGATTCACAAGTATAAAATATAAAAAATTGTCTACACGACAAATCACGTTCCAATGCTTAAGGAAGAAAAAAGAAAAATTTTAAGAACAATACAAATGACAACAAATTGAAATCTTTAAGATGGAAATTGAGAAATTGTTACAAGATATTTACATATCATTGAAATGTTTAGTCATTTCTCATTGGGGTAAGTTCATAAAATATGATAAAATTTTAAGTGTTGACAAAGTAAATAACCCCATATGAATAAAAAAAACAACAAGAGTTACATATCTGTTGATGTTCAAATATCAAAAAATGTTAATGTGACTAATAAAAACTATGTTATATAAATCAAAGTAAAAATCTGTTATTAAATTCAATCATTTCTATTGTTAAAGTTACAAACACTGAATTTGAGCCTAATGACACAATGAGGATACTAATTAGCTCAAGAGACAAATTTTTATAACATAGACCATGATCGCTTAGATAACCACTCCGTTGAAACGCCGGCTTCCAAATATTATTAACGCATAATAAATTAATAAATTTAAAGGATCCCCTTCTTTTGTTCTTTGAAAAACCACAACTTATAAGATGCAACTTCTGATTACACACATATACTTATCAAGCAGCCTTGAAGTTTCTTACAAGACAAATTTTCAAATGAGGCTAAATGACAGTGAAAAAATAAATTCTACCAATAAAAGGGAAAAAATGTAAAACCAAGTAAGATGCAAAATCCTTTTTGCAGCAGAAGAATAGACAAATTATGGCCTGATTTTACATTAGGTTACCGAAAAAGCTGACGAAATAATAAAACATAAAGTCCAATTGACTTAATTTTCTATTCTAATCCAATCCATACATTTGAATAAAAGTCTATCTCGTCTCCTCGTCTCCAAAATTTTAAGAAGTCAAGGAATAGATGAAAAATTTCAATTATTAAACAAAGAAGAGCACAACCTAAACTTGAAAAACCTAATGTAGAATAAGGGACGCATGAAATTCAAAGTTGTTAACAAAATTCTTGAGAAGCTAAAAGAGTTAAAATAGCTAAAGCGAATGGTATTTCAGGAGAAATATTACAGATCTATTCAAGTACTTTGAAAAGAAATCGCATCTTATAAGATCTCGAATCAAATTAATAATGACAAATTTGCTATTCTCTTAGTACGTTTTAGATAGATATTATTATATATGAAGTATGATAATTGATAATCCATATACTGAGAAAATGTGAAGACAATAATAAGCAGGTGTTAATAGAGTGGATCTCATAAGACAGGATAAGATTCGGTCATCCAAATAATACCTGATGAAGGACCATTATAAAAAAATTGTCCAATAAATCAACTTTCTTGCTTATATATGAGAAAGAGCCCGCCGTTCATTAGTTGAATTGGATTCAAAACCTGAAAAACTCTCTTTCTCGAAAATTTTTTTATATTTTTTATTTAAGTATCTTCGAGACTTTACATTAGAAAGGATACTAAAAACGGGGTGAAAAGGTCGAACGAAAGTCTCTCTTATTTCCAAAAAAAATGTTTAAAACCTAAAACAAATCACTTGAATCCTGATTTTGATTCAGTTATAAGTTAATATTCCGAAAAAAGTTCAACCAAAATTTAAAAACCAACTACGAAATCACCTCCTATTTAATAAATATTTTTAAAAAAAATTTTGGTTTTAAGAGTTGGATACAAAATCAGGGTATTCCCCTTTTCCAAAACATTTATATGTTTTTGTGCTATTAAAAATTAGTAAAAATCTAAAAGTTGAATCAAAAACTACAGTACTCGTTTTTTTAGAATATTTATACGAGATTTGTAAATAACAGAGATATAAGAGATATATTTAAAAGCAGTTGCTCCCTTTCCTTTTAATTTATTTTTGGAACTATTTTTTGATAGATACTGGATAGTTCGACTTTATTTCATTTTTTGCATTAGACTTCATTTTTTTTATTGGAAATAAGATAGAATGGTTCATTCGACTTTATTTCTATTTTTTTGTGATAGTCAATTCTACTTTATTTCGTTTACTTAACATAAGGTTTTTACCACGTGTTTTTTAATAGAATATATAATATTTCATCTGTTTTTATTGTCATAGATCATAGCATTCCAGTTGCAGTTTTATATAAAAATGGAGAACCTGTACAATATTTATTGAAAATCAACTTTTTCGTGTATAACATTTCCTATATTTACAATATTGCTATCCTGCAGCACTTATCCTAGTTTTTCTTCACAGTAGATACCTTAAAAATTTTAAACTATAACGTTTATGTTCATTCAAATTTAAAAAAATGATTAACGGGTTTCTATTAATTGAAAGCGTATCCGTTAAATTTCTGACAAGTTATAAAAAAATGAGGAAAGAAAAAAGATATTCCAGTTAAAAATAAATTTCATATTTAATTAATTTTTGAATTATATAATTTTTTTTTTAATTTTTGCTTTTTTTAACAAATTTATAAACAATCAATTTTATTCATATTTTTATCAATTATTATCAATTAATTTTTCTTTTTTAATAAAATAAAAAAATGGTTCCTAATATCAGTTTTATAATTTAGATTTTATAGAATTTTTTCTTTCATCCTAAATTTATGCAATTATATTATGTTATAAATGCATTATTATTTTTGCATATCTTCTGATTATTTTTTTAAATTATGTTTGGTAATTTGGTTCATGTTGTTTGCATTTATTGCTTCTTTTTCTGAACTGAAAGATGTTTCGTCAAAGATGCAGCACCATAATAAAAAAATATTTATTTAGATTCACAAACATTGTAAATAACACCTTAATTACATAATAAGTTTGTAACTTAAACAATTGATATAAACGATAAGTCATTACAACGTGTATTTAATATAATTAATGAAATACTTTAAATTTTCAATTGGCATTGATTAAAGTGTACATTACAAAACTAAAAAGTATCTTTATGATTAATTATATGTATATATATATATGTATGTATATATATGACAAGGACAGCTATATTTTTTTTATTATTTATGTACCTTATTCATTATTATGTATGTACAATTATAAATTATATTATATATTTTTACATACATACAATTATAATATATATATATTATTTTATATGTATACACATAATGGTTTTCTTTACATCGCGTCATAAATTACATTATTCAATTGATCTGTTAATCAATTTTTTATTTTAAATTATAATTAGCAAAATTTTCTTAATATAAACATTATTTTCTACAACTTACTGTTACGGTTCTCTAAAGTTCGTTTCTTTTATATTTTTTAGTTAGAAAATACCATAGGTACCATGTCATTTAAGTTCACTTTAATTAAAATATTTTATTAAAAGATCTTTAAAAAAAAATGTCAATTAAAAAAAAACATAACTGAAAATTAACATAAAATGCATTTTAAATTTAAATCTATGGTAGGAATTTATTGGGTTTTTAAATTCCTAAAAATTTATCATTCCGCTTTCTATTCCGATTAACAATATTAATGCTCAAATTGTTTAAATTATTTTATGATCAACAAATTCTAACAAGGACGTACGCATACCTAAAAAGGATATTTTTATTCCAATACATTAACATTAGTTCTAAAAATTCTTTTATACTGAACAGATGTCTCTAAGTAAACTATTTTAATTTTTAGTACAAAATTTTCATTAGGGTTTCGAATAAAACAATTTTTTAAACTATTAAGTGCAATTTGGCTTTTATAACAATGATATACACTCATGCGCATATATTAATTAATGGAAAATTTGTCTCTTAATTTTCTCTAATGTTCATCATTATGTGTAGTTTTATTTTATTTAGTATGTATATATGTACTTCCCGTTCCACAGAAAACTGTAGTTGGACTCCATTTCAATTAAACTGTTGAGAAGCCATAAATTTTTTTTTATTAAAAAAAAAAATAAAATGTAGCATTATATAAAAAGCTCTTCCCCCACCATAATTTTTCGAAATAAAGTAGCTATGCTAATGGGCAATTAAATAAAATAGGTTAGATATTTTTAAAAGCTTTAAAACGTTTTTTGTTTAAAGTATATTTAAAATAGTTAGGTAAATAATTATACACTTTTATATATATATATATGTATATATATATATATTTTGTAATTATATTATATTGATTATATGTATAATATAAATGCAAATACCAATCGGAAATGTATCTATCCAATAATTATATTTTATGTATAATCAATTTAATTTTTATCCTTTAAAAATTCTAATTTTTAATGAAAATTTTGATTATATTCGAAAGAAAATAATTGAGTAACATAATTTTATGTAATTGATTTTAAAACCCTCTTAATTGTTATTAACAATATGTATTTAATGTTTTGAATACATCATTTAGTATATAATATCTACCAATTAAAACAATTTTCAAATACATTTGAAATGTACAAAACTTGTAAGAGGCCAAATCTTGTTTTGAAATTATAATATCGCAGTTTATCCTTTATAAATTTATCAATTTCAATTTCTATAGTATCCCAATTTGATTAAATCTCAATTTTACAAAATTTAATTATGAATATTTAATATTTTACAAAAATGTTTGAAAAAACTATTTAAAGTTACAAAGTTTCTGTATTTAATAGACTAATAATACATTTGTCAAAAGTTAAGTTCTTCCACAGATTTTTTTAATCTATTTCTCATTTAAATTTTCTAATGGAAATGTTATTATAGTGAAAAAAAAGACCTAATATTTTCAGTTTTATATATATGTTTTTATTATGAACAAAAATTTTAATTTCTGTATTTATTTCCTTTGTGTAATACATAACTTATATTTGTTTAAAATTAATAAAAAATTTAAAATTCGGTTTACTTACTTCGTATAAATTAAAATTTAACTAATAAAAAAAATGTTTTTGTTGTTTGTTTTTGTGCAATCAAAACTGAAGAAAATCATAATAAGACAACTTAAATATTACAAATAAAAGAATATATATTTATCTTAGTCATATTACTTATATTCTCAAAATTTTAACATATTATTTCGTACTTCATATAAAAATTAGCATTGCCTTCCTGTAAATTACATAAAAATAAACTTTAAAACTTTTGAATATAATTAAATAAATAAATATAAATATTTATATTTATATTATTTTAATTCTTACCTAAAGTTTTTTCGTAGCTCCTTGTGGAATTATTGTTATTTCATCGTTAATTCTCAATGGTTTTAATAATGAATCATTACATGTTGACCCTGAAGGCCTTTGGGTATTTAAGCTATTACTATTATTACTATTGTTACCTTTTTTCATTTCAACAGATTTTTTTGCTACGGTACTATGCGCAGTATAAACATGATTTTCAAATTCTTTATACATTCCAAATGTTGCTGTACAAACAGTGCATTTGTATGATAAATGAGCTGGTTTGAGTGTCATGTTGTGATCACGAGACACATGATTTAAAAGTTTCCATTGGTATACCTAAAAATAAAATTGAAAAATTGGTTCTATAATATCAAAGACAATATATTTTAATAATAAAAATTAGTATAATAAAAAATCAAAAAATTTTTTTTTAAATTTCTACAAATATTAAAAACTTACCCTCCCGCAAACTGGACACCGTCCAGCATCTTTTCCTTTATTAGCCGCGTCTTGCATGGAACTTGTAACCAAGCCATGAGACCCTAAAAGATGTCGTTCTAATCCTTGATCCGTGAAAAATCTAAATTGACATTTTTGACAATTAAGTGGTGGCCTATTAAAAATCATCTTAGGGTGAATCTGTAATTTTTTTTTACAAAAACATAAATTAATAACAAAGATGCTGTTAAATATTCCACAAACGGCTTACTTTAACTTTATGCATCCATTGCATATGATTTCTCAATTGTTCTAAATCTTTTATATATCCATCGCAAATTTCACAAATAACGAAAGAGGTTTTGTTTCCTGGTTGTCCCGATTTAACAGCGGTCTTTGGAATATTTGTAGGATTAATTTGAGATACTGAAGAATTGGTAGCTGATACTTGTCGAGGTAAAGGTGTTATTGAAATACTTGGTTGACCAGTGATTCTTTTTTGGTTTTGAGCCTATTTAAAAAAAAAATATATTAATTCGATATCTAATATTTTTAATATATTTTCGCCTCACCTGAACCATAGGATTATTCTTCACAATATTATACGTATTAGCCAAAATTGTTCCTTGAGGCAAAGATTGTCGAGGAGCTGCCATTGGCATAGGTACAGGCCTTGGCACAATATGTGGTTGGGCAGGTCGAACAGTAGCAATTTTTGGAGGCTGTGGTTTTCTACTTCTGTTTGCATTGTTAGATGTAAGTAAGTTTCGAGCAGCTTGCTGTTGTTGTTGTAGTGATGCTAAAGCTGCTTTCTGAGCAGCAGCTTGTGCCGCCATTGCCTAAATAGAAATTAAAATTTTATAACGTTTTTAAGTATAAACGAACAGTTAAACTTACATGGTAAGCACTAGCTGTTCCAACCAAACCATGTTTAGGTTTAATTTTTGCAATTTTTGCAGGAGCTTCCCAATCGCCAGGTGGACACAAGTTCAATTCAGGACGGAATTTTTTTATGCAAACTGGTTGATGCCTTGCAATTTTTGATCTTCCATTATCTTCAAATGGGCAATTAGGACATTGATGATATGATAGAGCTTTTTCTAAGCGCCCTTTTATATTATGTACAGCTTCCATATGAAAAAGTATTTCTTGTGTTTGCCTAACTTCATATGTACAAAAATTACATTTGTACATATTTTTCTCCATATGAGGGGTTTCGTAATGATGAGCCATTGTTAATGCAGATTCCGTTTTAAAGTTACAAAATTCACAACGTTTCAAATTAAAATGAAAATTAACATTTCTTTTTCTGCTAGATTCCAAATTTTTACTAAGAGCTGATATTGAAATTTCTACTTCGTTTAACTCCTTACCATCAGATACTTTACGTAACTTTCTTTTCTGAATTTTCAATAAATCTGCTTGTACATATTCTTGAACTAGATCTATACCGATATCAATGAAAAATCTACCCAAAGGGCTTTCAAAATAAATGTCACTCTTTTTTTCTGCATCAGGAACTTGTCCTTGTGGTGTTACAATTTTGTCAGCAGGAGCGATAACTTGTTTAATTAAATTGATATCAGTTTCAGCATCTTTTATTAGAATTTTGGTTCTGCTCTCACTACCCGAGTCATCATCATCATCACTGTCATCAGATTCATCCCACGAATCGTCACCTGATTGATTTTTTGACTTTTTTTTCGCTTTAGACTTACTTTCTTTATTTTCTACATTTTCATCACTTTTAATTTGCGCTAATTTTTCCAATTCTGGGTCAGTTTCTTCAGTTGTGGGTTTATCTACTACACTACTTTCCGATTTAATTTTGGTAATAGTTTCCTTTAAGTTTGTTGCTGGAGGTTTTTCATATATGTAAGGTACAATAAATGAAGGCGCTTCCAGAACAAACATATCATCTGTTAAAGCAGGTAGTAAGGTTGGATTAATCCCTAAAATAGATGACATATTTGATGGAACTGGAGAAATCGGTGCAAGTTTTGGAACCTGATTAAACTGATTTGTCCCAGTCATATTTGGAGTTATAGCTATAGGGTAAGGCGAGGATTTCCCAATTTTATTCCCAAATGCGTTTATTGAATTTGATGTTGGTGCATCACTATTGGGCATATATGCTTGAAATGCATTTGAAACTTTCATTTCAGATAGTGATCTTGCATCCTTAATTGTTAATTTACCAATTTGAGGGCCAGAAAATGCGTTAGAATCGTTGGTATTAAGAATTTTTAATTTTTTATGTGGAGGTTGCAAATCATCAATCTCAGAACCATCTTCAGCAAGTTTTGACTTTAAATTTGGTGTAATATTTGGTTTGTCATCATCATCTTCAATTAAGACACAATCATCATCATCGTTGTTATTTATTTGTTCTTTTGTTTGATTATTAATTATTTGTTCTTCCGAATCTGAATCTGACTGTATTACGTAAGTATTACAATCCAATTGTTTAGGTACTATGTTACTCATTTTAAAATCTTCTGCTCCTCTTATTTCCTCGCCGGGAACGTCTTTTAAAGGATCTTCTTCATCATCAGAATCAATTATATGTACGTCATTATCGGAACTAGCTTCTGAAATAAAAAACATTTTAATTGTTTAAAATTTAATATTCAAAAATGGATATAAACAATCGATATTTCACAACAATTATTAATACCTTTATCTTCCTTGGAAGTATCTTCAAAATTCTTATTTAAAGGTCCATCCACATTTTTTGAACTATCATTTGATAAATCATTTCCCTCCTTTGTTTCAACAAATTCACCTTTTGGTAATTCATCTTCATTTTGACCATTTTGATAATTTTCATGCAATTGAGTTTCAGTTTTCTTTTTAATATTGTCCGTAAGATCTTCAGCATCACTATTTACTTGCGGAATATCTTCATTATGAGATTTTTCCTCTTCAGCGTTTGATTTTTCTTCTGTGTGATTATTATCCTTAATCATAACAGGTTTACAACTTTCTGAGTCATCACAATTTACTTTTTCCTCATCAACATCATTTGAGTTTTCATGATTTTCATGATTTTCTGTAGGTTTTTCAGGCAGGCCAAACTGTAATTGAGTATTTATACTAGGTATACTACCTAAAACTTTGTTTTCACAAACAGAATTTTCTAATGCTTTAGGTTCCTCTTCAGTTAAATTATCGCTATTTTTCTGACCATTTTCATTTAAACTGCTAATATTTTTAGAAATAGATATATTTGAGGAACTATTATTCAAACTATTTGCATCACTTAATTCTTCTGAAGAATCTTTATCATTAACTGTATTATCAATCACGTTAGCCATTTTCCAAAAATTATGTTCTGAAAAAAGCATATAATTGATTATATGGTTGTTAAAATCATAAAAAAAAATATATAATAAGGTTATTACAGAACAGAACTTTTAGTTTTAAAGAGTAAATTTTTTAATATTTATTCAGTATTTACATAAAAGATCTTTTATGCACTTAAATATCCTTCGATTCTTTTTTCAAATTAATGACAGATGTATTTATTAAAATTTAATTTGTTTCATTATAGATTTAGATATATATATATATATATACATATACATATATATCGTTTTATATAATTCACCTAAATTTCCATAACTCCTTACTATTATGGATAATTTGAAAATATTTAAATATAACTTATAAAGTCTTGAACTGTCTACACATATATAAGTTTAATGAGATCAAATGACATACGCTGATTTTTGGCTCAATAGTATCTCAATTATTGTATTTTTGAATGTCTATCATAACAATGAGTTAGTTCTGTAGTTACAATAGTTTCTATAGCGTACCTATATGTATATGGCAGCCAAACCACTGTTAATTTATATTTTCGGCATATTGAAAAAATTTCATGGTTCAAACTTATTAGAAAATTTCATTATTTACAACAAATTATTGCCACAATGCAAATAATAGGCAATTAATCAAATTTAAAAAAAAAAAAAAGTTTTAATTTTAATTATTTCGAAAAATGTAATATAATTTTCCTCTACGCCAAAACGCAAATCATTTATTGAACTCATCAAATCTTACACGAGCGTACTTTTGGACGCGTGTTTAAGATTTTATAACTTATAACTCTATACATTCAATCCTTGTCGAGTTCGCAATAAATGAACCATTGAAAGAATGTTAAAACCTTTTTTAGCAAAAATTTTGCAGTTTTTAATTCATTTTTTATAATATATTAATATTATGATTTATTAATAAATTAATGTCCTTGCATTTATTAACTGAGACACGAAAACTTAAACGAAGCCCCTCTTTGTAACCCACTTATAAAACTAATGGAAAAAACCGGAAAATATATATTTAAGTCCATTTTTATTAACTCACCTAAAATATTATTATTTATATATTCTATGTATATTATTAAAAATTTCCAATTTTTATAATATTTTAAAGTGTTTTCTGAGATCCAAACCGTAACCGCACCACTTTTTTGTCTTAAGTTATATATTAATTTTCAGTAAAACACTATTTAACACTTGTAACATAAGAATGTCAATATATTTAGTACTTTTTAATAAAGAAACTTAGATAAAATGCTAAATTTATATAAATTTATTATTAAATTAACTTAAATTGAAAAATAACACTCCATTTTTATATATCCTTCACTCCCTCGTACTTCTTTACAAAATTACATTAAACTCAATTGCTATACATACACGCATCAATCAAAAATAGCAATGTTGCCGGAAATTTTTTAGCCGATGAATCTAAACATTTTTGTGAGAATTTTCAAAACATAGTTTAGAAACATTTCTTGAAAAAAACATTTAAAACTACTTAACTAGACAAGACAAAACATATTTTTAACTTGGAAAGAATTTGATAAACTAAGCTGTAAATTGCTATTAGTTTTTTGAAAAATTGTATTATTTTTTAGTGTTCATTAAAATTACATTAGAAAATCACAAATATTTCTATATAAATTTTTTCCAAAGCTGTTTTCAGCTGAATGAAAGAATCAACTTAATAGTGAATTAATAAATTCAGATTTCAGATTTGTAGCAAATATTTGATTATTTATTTTAATAGACAAATTTTTAAAAATTTAATATTTATAGGCTACCAATTGCTATAAAAATTGTAGTGAAATAGAATTGTTTTTTGGCGCTTAAATTCTGCCGAAAATAAAGTGCAATGGCTTACAAATGTTAAAGTTGAATGAAATGACGGTAAAATGACAAATTGATAGTTGATGATAATTCTTGCAACATTTGAAAATGTTTCCAAAAGATTATATAGGATTCACAGAAAGTTTAAACTTAAAAAAAAAAAGAGCCCAATTTTTAATATTCTGGTAATTCGAAATTTTTGTTAGATTTTTAAGACAACTTATTAGTTTTATTAAATATGATTTAGGGTTTATTTTTACTTCAACAATCTAATGTTGTATACTGTACTGATCTAGAATTGCGTACCGCAATTTTTAACAACCAATTTATTTAAATATTAAAATTTTTATATTAGAATTTGTCTACTTTACCATAACCGTAGCTTATATAATTCTATAATGTAAGCTAAAATTATAAAAAATTTCGAAATTCAATACATAAAACCATACCATACCCTGAGATCGTGTTTATTCTAGAATTGCTCTCCTTTACAAAACTTTAACAATATCAAAAATTATACATATATAGATAAAGCAAGTAGAACAAAAAATGTCAATAAGAATTCTCTAAATTTTTTCTTAAAACCATTGCCCCATATGCTATCTCTTTCTCACTAATGCTTTTTTACACCATTCATAGAGTTTGCCTTTATAGTTTTTCTAGGTATCAAAAAATATGTGGAATATGTATCATATATAAAAATAATAAGATTATTAAATTTTAATGATAAAATAGAAAAATTTTAAAAATAACCTCTGTTTTCTTTTATTTTTTATTACTTTTTTCAAATAAAACTTATTTACTAGTTATGTTATAATTTTTTATACCCAATATAGAATTTTTTTTTTTGTATCAAACCATTTAACCAAGTATCAAACTATTAATATCGTCGTACAATATTTGAGTTAATTTTTTTTTTTTTTTATGAAGATGTGTATGTAATTGAATGCAATATTGCCATATCATTTGTATGATTAAAAAATAAATTTTTTTTTAATTTAAATTTTTAAAACTTGAATATTTAAAAAAAACATCAATTTTAATTTTTTAGAAATTTAAAACTGATTAGTACAACTGATTAGTCATTCGAGTAAAAACACTGTAGAAGTCTGCAAGTAGTAGACGAAATACGCGTATCAGTTTAGTTAAGCTAATTTAGTTAAATTAGAAGGAAACTAGGTACTCAAATTTTTTAAAAATAAAAATTTAAAATATCTTACCAAAATGCTCTAAATCATAAAATAAAATTAAAAAATATATTTTATAAATTTATAACTGATTAGTAGTTTTAAAAATTTTAACAAATAGTTTTCGTTGTTGTATTAATATTTTATATTTTAAATTATAATATTTATATAATATAAGTTATATTATAATATGAATTATAATTAAATTATAATATAAGTTATACTTTAAATATTTTATATATTCAAAAAATAATTTCCAAATCTTACATAACTTTTAGAAAAAGTAATTCTTTAAAGTTTTTATATGTAAGTTTTTAAAATCTTATATGTTGATAAATTAGGAAATTACATTAGTCTTTCAATATGGCAACACCAAAAATTATATAAACTTTTTAATATACAATATGATCAATAGACGTATTGAAATTTATGTTTGTATTCATTTACATGTGTTTATATTTTAATATGATTTTATGTTAAAACGTTTAATTTATGTTTGTATTCATTTAAATGTGTTTATATTTTAATATGATTTTATGTTAAAACGAGGAAGAGTGTAGTAGTGTAGACTGACTCTGTCAACTCTGGGATACCCATATGACCGTTATATAAACATTATATCATTATTATAAACACTAATTACTTTTGGCAAAATTTCAGACACGCAGCTGTAATAGGTACAGAGAAATGTTCATTTGAAAAAAGAAGTTGTATGGCAGCTACCCGAACCCATGGACCAATATGGCTGGATTTAAATATCGATGACGGCTATTGCAAAAAACCGAATTTCCGAAAATATCAAGATCCTAGCTTCTTTAGTTTTTGAGTTATCGTGCGGACAGACGGACGGACATACATAACTAAATCAATTTATTTTCCGATTCTGATCCGATCCATACACTTGAATCTATATCTACCCCCTCTTCTTCTTTGCGTCTTTGCGTCACAAACGTAATGGCAAATTTATTATACCCTTTGACCTACAGTCATACGGGATAAAAAAACACTGAAAGATGGTGTAAAGAATTTTTTCATATCATTATTTTCAATGGCTGGGGTTTTATATTTTAACCCTTGGTGGCTTGCCGTTTCATTGTGAAATTACGTATTACATTGCGGTTGCTAGTTTCAAAGGGGTTAAAAAGTTAAAGCCAAAAAGTTATTAAAGAAAAATTCTAATTTGAGCGGTAAGTTGTCGTTTTATTTTCATAAATTTTAACTAATAAATTATTAATTTCTCAACAAAATTTTAGTAGATTAGGTTTTCAATAGTTTATACAGAGCCATAAAATTAAAATTTTACTCTAATTTATCTTTTTATTCATTTAAAATGTTTAAAAATTTCTAATTTATCTTTTTTTTCCACACTCTTCAACTTGTCACCAGAGCATTGAATCTTGAAGTGGAACAGGTGGATCAGCTTTTGTTAAACAATAAAAAATATTAAATAATTTATTTTTGTTTATTTTGTTACATATTAGGTTGGTTATGTTTTACTAGAATTATAGTTTTACCTTTGTTTTATTCTTATAGTTTTATACAACATAGTAGCTACATGTTTATAATTTTTTTAATTTCATTTTTTTAAAGGGTTTTTTATGCCAAATTGAACGTTATTCATTTTATTTATTATATAACTTCAATTCGGCCTTTTCCTTTTTCTAAAAATATAAAATTAAAATTGAATTTTTAAATTGATTGTGTTTTTATTTTTTAATTAAACCAAATTTTCCAGATATTATTTTACTTTTCCCATCTCATCTATTTAATTTTATTTCTCAACAAGTATTCAATTTTATATACGATGTACGGAATTTTAATTGTACACACTAAATATCCAATTTTCATTCTGTTAAAGTTCCTAAATTTAGTCTATTCTAAAAAAGTCATTTGAAAGCAAAAAACAAATTCGTTTGTCTGCTCTTATTATTTCTATATTATTTCAATACGTAAAGAGGTTAATGTACGGTGACCATACGTACCACATTGTGTGGTACAGTACAACATTTTGAACATACGTCCCACATTGTAAACTGTACCACATTTTGTACCACATTTAATTTGTTTCACTAATATTACGATTTAATGCAATTTATTAATATATCGATTTTCAATTATTATTTCCAAACAATAATCAAAACTCAAAATCTTTAAAAAATTTATTTTTATAAAAGTTTCTAGTTTTGTTTACCCGGTAGTTTTAGAAAATCGATATATTTGTAACTGAAACGAAAATAAATTATTGGACTGAAAATAATGTTACAACAGATGTGAGATGGGTAGAAATGTTTCAGCATTATGAGAGTGAACGCGTTCCTTTTAATAACGTTTCAAAATTAGAAGAATATTCGTTGTGTTTGCCAGGTACAAATGCAGCCACAGAGAGTTTTTTTTTAGTTAATAATATCTGGACTTCCGAAAAAACACAGTTTTCTACAGTAGAAACGTTAAAAGCAATACTAATTGTGAAATGCCATTTTTCTAATGATTGTGAAAGTTTTTATGGCAATATTATAAAAAATGATCAGATTTTGAAAAAGATAAATTCTGCCGAAAAATATCTGTGAATTTGAATGTTGTTAAACATTCAATTTTATTAAATTTTTTATTATTTAATTATATTATTTTGAATTTATTATACTGTTGTAACGGTATAACATATAACTTATGTTCTTTTTTATATAGTTAGTCGAATGAATTGTTGACTATTTTTAAATTTTTATTAAATTCAAATAAATTTATGTTCAAAAAATACTTTATATGTGTTTATATAAAAAAATATTTTTTCTGTACCACATTCACTTTCAAGAAATATGGTCACCGTAGGTTAATGAATATTTTAAAAATATAAATTTGATTGAAAATTAGAAAAATAAATATTTATACATACATACATAATATAGTGTATTATTTATATTTTTTTAGTTAAGCCAGTAGTTATTATATGTATATACATACATTGGCATTTGGTTTTATCAGTATTACATTGAAACACACAAACTCATTAAAAAATAAAATGAATTTACCAACTCTAAACTTTTTTTTACTATTTTTTTCTTTTTTTTTTAAGAAAATAATAATAATATAAAACAATGTGTAGGATGAGAAAGGTATATGTTTTTACAAATGTATAATATCGTTTTTTCTCTTTCGTGGGGCATTGGATTTCACAAAATATAGTGAGAGATTTTTTGTTCTACTTGCTTTATCTATATATGTATAATTTTTGACAATATTTACATACGCTTCCTTATCTTCAACTTATCAACATATTTTTTTTAGCCTATTTTAAAACTATAAAAAATAATTATTATGAGCTACATAAAGATATATATTTAAAAATTTTGTGATTAGTGTATAGTGACGACGTAAATTCTTTGTTTAAAAAATCTTATTTTATAAAATCTTTTAAAAATGAAAATCACGTTCAAATGCGAAAAAGTAATGCTTAATGGAATTTCAAATAATTGACAAACATTTAGAATTAGAAAAAGGCAATAAAAAAAATTAATATTAGCAATCATATTTTAAATTTATTCCTTAACTGGGTGAAGGTCATATAATTATTATTTATTTTATAGTTATGTATTCAAACACATAATTCGTCAAACCGAGTTAAAGGCAAAATAAGACAAATGAATTTTTTACACTGTAAAATTAGTATATAAAGTAAAAGTCTAAAAAAATATATTTATAATACGTATTTATTCATATACACACATTTATATATAGATTTTTTTTATTATATATAAACATCTTTAGTCAAGCAACAATCAGATTCTTCTACATTTATATAATAAATTTCATTGCTCTTGATACAATTTTAAAATTTTTAGAATGCTTTTTTTTTTGCAAACATTTAAGATCAAAAATTGGCATTTGCATTAATGTTTTTTTAATATTTTTGAGATTTTTAATCAGTCAAATAAAAACTAAAATTAAAATAATACAATTCTGAGAACTTTATCTATACCTAACAATTTCAACTTTCAACTATTATTCGTTTCAATTTCCAATTCAATTATTAAAAATCTGTGAACAGAATTTAAATAACAAGAAGAAAAATTTAGTATACATTATTGAAATAGTAAAAAATTAAGCTTCTTAAATAGCATTAAGTCTAAAATTATTGCAAATCGGTTTAATATCAACACTGAGTTTTAAATTGCTTTCACAATATCTTAAAAAAAATATATATAATACACATAATTCAATAAAAATATTTGTAATAAATTCACTTATAAATTAAATAAAATGTATAGTGCCTTTGTATTAAAATAATAGTTATCTTTTTATAATTATGATTATATACTTAAAATTTTTTTTCTTTTTCATTTTATAATGAGAAAAATTTTAAAAATTGAGCAGGAGGTACTGGCTGTGATAGTTTAACATTTTCTCCGGCTTCAGTTAGCCGCTGTTTTAAATCAGGACACTGATCAATAATGCATGGATGTCCATCTGATGGCCAAAAAAGGCAACAACAGAAACGACATAATGATAAAATTTCTATAAATTGATGATCATCTCTTTCACCATAGGCTTTTCTTAGGTCATGAAATACTTTTTTCCAGTCCTTAACATCACTAGTAATAATACGTGATTTCTTTTTGTCTAGAATAAAATTCAATTGGTTTTTATTAAAATGAAAACCAGTTAATTCACGCCAAATGCGTTGTTCATTGACTAAGGCAGACATCACATTCCAAGCTTTGGAGGTAGCCTTAAAAGAATACAAAAAGTTATTATTATGATATTCAATACTAACTTTAACTTACTTCTAGATCTCTATAATCAGCTATTCTTAATATTATTTCTCTAATACACTCTTCTGGTAAATCAGTCATTCTTGGACGAATGGAAGCATCCGGCTAGATTAAAAAATAATAATTAAATAAATTTTCATAACTGTTTTTTATTTTATATATTTTATACAGTTATAGATCAAGTTACTTTGAAATTTAAATATTTATAAAAAATTACCACCGTTATTTGAATTTGATTAGTCATAGCTTGAATTCTTTCAATAGTTTGTTTGTGTTCCAACCACAGATTTTGACTTCCTAAGGGTTTTCCCCAGCATTTTTGATTTTCTTGATTAACAATTTGTTGAAGTTGAATAACTAAACCCCGAAGGACATTGATATTTTGTTGGCTATCACTGACTAAAATACAAAATAAGTGAATGAATGCAAAATTTTAAACAAATTACTTAATGATTTTTTTAAGTTATTTTTTAACAAATAATTAAAACTTAATAAATTTTATTTAAACAAACTTACCATGCGATGCAACTTCTTCAACCATTTGTAATAATAACCGTTGAGCACTTCCTGGCAAAGAAGCAATTCCTTTTCCTGTAACAATTAACCCTAATAAAGTACATATATAATGAAAACGTCTACGATCTCTAACAGAGCTTCGGAAATCTAGTCGTTGAACAGCATCACCTAAACCATTAAAACCTGCAATTTCTTTTGTATTTCGTATTGTAATGTGACAATGAGGAGGCACTGTAATATCAGTATTCTCGTCATCTTCTGATGTGGAAGGAATTCTTTAAAAATAAATTAAAGATTTTATTTAAAATTATTTTTAGAAAGATCGGTATATATTTCTAATATGAATTTTTTGCAAAATTATCAATATATTTATAAATGAAATAAATTGCTTTAAAAGATCTATTGAAACTAATTTATTTATATTTAAAACTATTAAATCCAATTTTCAAGTTTTACCATATTTCGTTATACATATCTAAACCTTGTATATCATAGAAAAACAAAGTGTTTAATAAACTTTATTTTCCAATGCATATACAACATAACTATAATATAAAAGTTCATATCCGTATATGCAATTTTAAAATTTATTTCACTAAAGTGAAAGGAATCAAAAAAGCTTGATTATATAATTGAGAATAATTAAAATAACAAAAGTAATCTTATTTTGGTTTTATTTAAACATTCATTATTCAAATTAATAAATAAAAATGAAAACCTTGTAGTATTGAATTATTTTTCTTTAAAATTTTAATTAAGCCTTGATACTTATTTCCAAATAACTCAAGTCTTGCCTTTGTTATATATACAGCATTATTAACAACACTAAATTAAAGTAATTTTTCGATTTATAAGTACATATACATAATTAGAAAAAAAAAAACTGTATTGGTTTTTTAGTTTTTTTTTTTAAGATAATGAACAAGGACGTTAAATAACCTTGGTAACATATTAAAGCATTTTAAATATATAACATAAAAGTAATAGATAACTGATTTTTTCAAAATTATAAGAAAGTTTTTATAACTTCATATATTTACTATACTACAAATATGATACTTGTAAGTTTTATATGTAAGTTTAATTAGAATAAAATTAAAGTATTACAAAAACTTATACGACAAAAATGAAAGGCGAATTTGATTTTAACAAAAGATGTTTTCCCGTTGTGGTGTAATTGCTAAAAAAAATTAAACTTTCAAATTTTTTCAAACATTTTTGTATTTTTAATTAAATTGCACATTTTATACAATTATACAGTGCATATTAATTGTTATATTTTGCTTAACACTTTCTGTTTCATATGTATGTACTATATACGTACAAATATTATTTTATTTTTAATTTTTTTTTGTACGCGACGTATATTTTTTTCTTCCAATTATACATAGTCCAAGTCCATATAATAATACTTCATCATAGGGTTTACCAGCGCACTCACACATATATAATCTAAATCATATGGTATATGGTAAACAAAAACAGTTTTTAATACTAATAAAATGATTTAGTAATATTTTTCGCATTATTTTTTTTTTTTATTATTACAATATATTGCGTTATAACTTTATTTAAATAAATGAATGCTTTATTTTGCAATTACTTTTTGCTATTAATAAAATAATATACATATATTTGTTTTATATTTTTAGAATAGTTGGCAATTTATTTTTATAATTTTTTTTTTTAAATAAAATTGTGTGTACATGATGGTATGTTTAATCTTCCAAAAAAAAAAAACAACTATACAAGAAGGAAATACCATATAGTCCATAGTGCAATTATAAAATAAAATTTAAGGAAACTGTAGGAAAATTTTTTTTTACCTTTTTCTTTTTCCACATTCTAATACTTTTAATTTTTCCCAATTTCCATCTTCCAATTTAACCCAGGCTTCTCCTGGTGATCGCCAATCTTTTGAAATAAATGGCATAATGGTAACTTTTTCTTATTTAACTTGTGGTATATATAGTGTGAAGATTACAATTTGCAAACAAAGAGTTTCTTCAACTTTCCTTTTTAGCTTTTTGTTCCTTTTTTTCTTTTTAAAATTAGCAAGATTGTAATTTATTTTAAAAAAAAAATTTATTCAATTGTAATTAAATTATCTATTACATAAATTTTTTAAATTTAAAATACATAATTTTTCCTTGTAAAACAATTTTTTTAAAATACTAATCTATTAAACTAATTAATTCTTTTACTTTTTTACTACTAAATTTGTTACATCAAATACTTTTCATATTCTTCTTTCTGTTCACAATAAAAAATGTATATATAAATATTTTATTTCCTTGAGTGACAGTTGTTTCATTTCAATTCAACCATTCCGACATTCCAATTTACATTTTTGCTTTTTTTTCATATGATTTTTCTTAAGTTGACATGACAGCAAATTGTGGTCGAAAAACATTTAACAGACACTTTGACGTTAACGTTGAAGCTAATTTATTAAAAAAATAATTTATTTATGATTATGCTTATACCATTTTAAGCATGTTTTAAACGGTACAAAATTTAATAAATATTGCATCATTATTGAATAGCAATAGTAACGTAGAAATGCTTTCATTCAATATTGAACCAATAATTCATGATTAAATGGTCTTGACCGTAAATTTCACAATATCAACATTCTAACCAATGTGCCATCCAGCCGTTAACACTTCCCCACATAATAATATTATATTTCCGCTCAACATATTCAGAAGGCTCAGATTTGATTCCCGATAAAAGCGAGAAAAAAACCTCTTATTAAAAAATATTGTAAACTTACATAACGATATTCTATCAATATTGTATGGAAATGTAGTTTAAATGCTCTTACACAATAATGAAACAATGTTGCTTTAATATTTATTCAATATTGTACTGTGTTAAACGTGTTTTATATTTTTAACTCGATTTAACCTTTTTAACATTGCATAGAATTAATGTAAAATATTACAGAAATATTGACATTAACGTTGACGTTGAAGTTAATTTATTAAAAAATTTATTATCTGTCGATTCTGCTCATACCATCTTTAACTCTTCACTTATATCTCCAACTCGAATTTCCATTTTTAATGTTGTATATAATTAGTATTAAGTATTATCAAAATTTATTAATAATGATTTATATAACTGTCAGGTTTTTAATGTTTAACATTACTTAAATTGTTAAATGTGCAACTTCTACTTTGTATAATACATTTGAAGTTTGCGTAAACTACGACTATCTATAAATTTTAAAAAATATTCAATTAAGTTACAATTATAAGCTTGCATAAATAAAATAGCCATTTAATATAAAAAATATTCCATTTACCACAATTATTATTTCAATAAAGACACAATAAGACGACAGCTCATTTTCATTATTATTTAATGTTACTATAAATCACCATATACATTTAAAATTGTTTATAAACATTTAAAAAAATCTAAACATGTATTTAAAATTTTTTAAAATAAACGGTTTTGAATTTGACAGTTGTAAAAACTAATTAGATACTAAAAAATGTAAGATTTTTAGATTTACTCTAATTTTTGCATTAGGAATTAAAAATGATGCTGTCGTCTTATTGTGTGTTTATTGAATTGTGTCTTTATTGTAAGAATTTAAAAATATTTTTTTATACTTTATTGACATTGTAAATATTTTTAATTTTAAATATAATATATACTGTTATAACAAGTAATTTTGAGATAAATCCGTTATGTAAAGAAACAATATAATATTGAAAACTAGGTAAAATTTCGAAAATAGAAAAATTGGAACGATAACATAATGTAGATTCAATCCATGTTAATTTAACACATAAACATAGGCATTTCGGAAACTCTTTTTTCACATCAAGTATATGTTATTTTACTGCAGAATGAGTTAATAAATTTTGAGATAATCTCCAATAAAAAAATTATTGAATTTTTTAAAGATATTAAAAACACGTCATCTGGTTAATTACTTTTGGCTAAATTTCAAATACACAACTTTATTATATAATAAATTATGCTTATAATAAAAGAGAAGTTGTATGGCAACTACTCAAAACCGTTGTTGAAATTGGCTTGATTCAACAGCAAATACTATTGTATAAAAACAAGCCGAAAGGATACCAATAGCTAATTCGATTTACTTTTCGATTTTGATCAGATCTATTCACTTGAGACAAAAAGGTTTTTTTAATTAAAAATATATATTTACTACTTTTCAAACTGGTATATTAGGGTTTTAAAAAAATTCAAGCCTTAAATATTTAATATAACATAAACCTGAACTTAGAACAAATCACTTAAACTACCGTCCAATATCCAGATTTAAGTTTTACATCCAAAAATATATCAAGCCCATAAAATGAAGCCATGTGGAAAAACCAATTTTAACAAAATTCTTACTACTCTACACTCCGACTTCGATAAGTATGACTTTATATTTTGTATTAATTCCCCATTATTATCGATACCAGAAGTCAGATTGACGTGGTTTAAAAAAGTACTCACCTAAGTTTTGTGGAATAAAGAAAGTCTTTATGTTAAGCGCAAGTGCGATAAGTTGGGAAGCAGCCTTCTTAGTACCTATATCTTTTCAGAATTAAAAGGATTGAAATAAAAATACAATTTTTTTTTGTCTTGTTTTTAATAGGTGCATTTATAATATTTTTATTTATTTTTTAAATATTATATGATGTTTTACAATTTTTCCAAAATCTTTTATTTTTTTTTTTTCTATTAATTTTGTTTTGTCTTGTTCATTATTGTATTTAAATTTATTTTATAATTATATTATTTATAATTTCAAGTATATAGCATGCAAATGTGTATATACAATACTAATTTTTTCTGTAATTTTATCTAATTTTTTTTTAAGTTTTTAAATTTTTTTTTTTTTTATTTAATTAATTAATTATAATATTATTAATTTTATTTTAATTTTATTTTATTTCAGCTGACACATATTTTCGTTTTGTTTTTCTAAACTTTTTAATTTTTTTTTAAAATCTCGTTAATTGTTTTCGATTTTTTGTTCATATTATTGATTTTCTCTTAAAATTTCTAGTTTATTATGTATTTTGTGTTATATTTCATAAATAATTTTATTTTATTACCTTGATTTAAATTTCCCTTTATTATTTTATGTTTTTGTTTATTTTGCTTTTCAATAATTAATTTAATTCAATTTGTTTTTCTTTAGTTGTATTTTTGTTGTAATTAGAATGCGATGTTAATTTATATTTATTAAATAGTTTTATATGCAATGATTAAAAATTATATAAATTTTTAGAGTATATTTATTAAATATATATTAATATGTTTATTATATACATACAAGATTGAATATATCATTAATCTATATATGTATAAGTTAAACATATTAATTAAATAAATAATTTTGTTTTGTTTTTAATATTAAATTTTGTCTATTTTTAATTATTATTAAAAAAAAAAGTCATTTATTATATTTTTTATATATATTTTTTTGAATAAAATAATATTAATTAAAATAAAAATATTGTTCTTTGTTTATTTTTTATTATATTTACAATCTTCAATATATATATAGTTCTGATTGTCTTCTCTCTAAATAGACCTTAGATCAGAACTGAATTTTTTTTTAGTTTTTAATAATTATGTAATAGTTTTACTACTTTTATTTATTGAAATTGAATTTATTTATTATTATAGAGTTAAAGATCGATTTAAAAAATAATAAATGTCCAGAAGCATATCATATTGTATCTTGTATATTATATATATAGGAATTTAATTCTAGAAATGTATAATAGAATACAAGAACAATATGATGTATGAATATTTTATTCATAAATACATTAAATATCCTTCCTATTAATATCTATCTGAAATTCTGTTCATATTAATTGATTTAGTATGGAAATTTTTAATGTATTTTTAATGCTTCTGGACTATTTTTGTGCATATTTATTATATTATTAAAATATAAGAAAAATATTTTATGTTTTTTTTTTTTTACTTAATTTTATAATTTTATTAACAATTTTATTGTAAATATATATTTATTTATTTTAAATATTAATTAATTTAGTTGTTATATACTAAAATTTACTGAATGTTTTTGCTTTTTTTTACTTTTAGTAGTCATTACGATGGAAATTTTATTAAAATTTATTCGCTTTATTGTAGAGAGTTTTGAAGCATTTATTTATGATGAAGAGAATGACTTTTAATTAATTAAAAAATAATAGTATATATAATTTCGTATAGTGAATTTTATTGAAATCTTTAAACTGTTGTTAATTGTTATAATTATTTAATTTTTATGTTATATTAATATTCAATTGTTACGGTTGGCTTCCTGATGTTATTTTTTGTTTTTTTTTTTTTTTAAATAATTAATAACGTACATTTTAATTTATAATATGCAATATTAATTACATGAATTTTTATTGATTAATTTTTTATATTTATACGAGAGATAATTATTTAATATTTTAGAGATTATTATATAATTTTTGTTGAAATTTTTTGGCAAAAATGTTTAAAAACAAAAACAAAAATTTTAAATGTTTATTTTCCCTTACAATTATAAATATGTATTATATTTTGTTATTAATTTATTGTATAGTATAAATTAGAATATATGTTTTGTAAGATTTCAATAAATTTACCATATTTATTATATAAATTAAAAAAAAAAATTCTATTTTATAAAACTATTTTTAAGTTTAACTGTTTTTAAAGTTTTAATATTATTTAAAATTAAAGATTGTATAGCTCAAGTTAAAGTTTATTTTTGCATTTATTTAAAATAAAATTAAAAAATAATTATTTTGTATTAATTTTAAAAAATGGAATTGAAAATAAAAATTAATATTTAAATTTTTTAATAATTATTAAAATTTAATTAAGTATAAAAAAAATATTAAATAATTAGTTTTTGTATTTATGTATTTATTATGTATATGATTGGCATTTGTTTAACATTGTGTACCTTGTTGATGATTTGTTTTGTTTTTTTTTTTTTAAATTTAGGAAACTATTTATTTAAATTTTTTTTATATAATTATTTAAATTCATAAAATTATTTTAATTATTTTTAATTTTTTTTTTGAAATAAAAGCAAAGAATTAAATTAATCGCTCTTATTTTAATTTTTTTAATTTAGATTTCATATATGTATATATTTTTTTTTTTTAAATTTAAATTTAACTTTTAGTTTATTTTATTTTTTTTTTTTCTTCTATATAATCACAAAACGTACGACGTATGTAGTTAGTAATATGGCATGCTTAAAATGTACACGTTTATTGTTTAATAATATTTTTTTTTTTTTTTATAATTTATTTACTGAAATTTTACACTTTTTTAAGTAATTTTTTTATTGTTACATTTTTTGTTTTGTTTTGTAAAACATTAAATAATTAATAATAAATAAATAACAAATGTATATAATTTATATAATATATTAGTATACAAATATATATATAAATAATTAATATATAAGTCTCCCAAGCATAATTTAATTATATCTGATTTTTTTTAATACAGTATTTATTATGTTATTAATAACTATATTTAATATTATATTTAATTTTTTCAATAATAAAACTATAATAATAATAATTATACATATATATATATTGTTATATATATATATATAATTATAAGTAAATGAAATAAATTATTTTAAATATTAAATATATTATTATACATCAGTTGCTTCACATTCTTTTACTGGGACTTGCATATATAGTATATTATTTTTATTTATATTATATATATATATAGTAATAATTAATTTATACAAAAAATAAATATATATTCCATTTTTGGTTTGTTTTTTTTTTTAAATTTTATTGTTTTAATAAATTAATACATACATAATATAATTAATTAATTGTTTTTTTTTTTAAATTATTTTTTTTGGTTTTATGTGTATCATATTTACACAGAATATATATAGATCTATTTTTTGTTTTATTTTTTTTTTTTGTTTTTATAATATATAATATATAATTTAATTATATAATAATAATAATTAAAACTTGAAAATTTATTAATAGTTATTGTTATATTCTTACATTATAAAAGTATATTAACTTGTATTTTTTTAAATTTTTATTAATTTTTTAATTCTTTATTTTTGTTTTTTTTTTTTAATATTTTTATCTATAGTTTATAATTAATTCCCATTTTGTATATATATATGAATATAGTTCATGTATTTTAATTTTTTTTTAATCAACGTTATAGTTGGTCATTAAACGTTAAGTGTTTTTTTATTTAAATTGGTTACCTTAATTGTTGTTTAGGTTTTTCTTTTGATTGTAACTTCATTTATATGTGATATTTTATATTTTGTTTTAATTTCTGGTTCATTATCCGTTCGGTTTTTTGTTTTTTTTTTTTTTTTTGAAATAATATATTAAATTGTTTTTAAAATTTAATTTCTATTTTTTAAATTAATTATTTTTCATTACAATCGATTTATTTTTTTTAAAAGTATATACAGGTAACTAATATATTAATCATATTGTTATAATATTTAGGAAATAAATTTATTCTTTGTTTTTTTTTTTTGGAAAAAATTACTAGAGTCTTAAAAAAAGCTTGATATTTAAAAGAAATTTAATCTATTTATTTATTTTTTGTTTTAGTTTAAATTTAAAAAAAAAAAAAAATTATTTTTAATTTAATTATTTAAAATTTATTCTAGAATTTTTTTTTTCTTTATAATATAATCTAGTTTTTATATATAATAATTAATATTTAATATTTTTTAAATTTTATTATTAATTAATTGAAACTATTTTTGAAATTTTTTTTTAGTTCTTCTTTCAAAAATTCCTCATTTAAACCAAATTATTATCATAATAATTTACAAGCATTTTTAGCAAAACCAGAAAATAAAAGCAAATAACAAGAATAGAAATTTTTTTTTTTTTATTTTAAATTCGTAAATTTGATATTATTGTTTTTTTTATAATTATTATATATATCTGAAATAATATATCTATATTAGATAATATATATTTGCGTATGTATATAATGTATTAATAATAATTACTATTGTTCTAAAAACAAAAGATTATTTATAAATTCACTTGAATATGAATTCATAATTTAATTATATATGTATATATTTTTTTGGAAAAAGATTGAAGAAGTTGCACTTCCTTGATTTTAAACATTGTAAAATATTTTGAAAATTTCCTCGAAAATCGTTTTTAATATTAATAATAAGAAATATTAATAAATGAACATTTTTAATTAACATTTGAAATTAGAATATTTTAAATTTTAAAAAAATTTAAATAAAGATTATTGAAGAGCATTTTGTCTTTTATTTGGAAACCATTATAATTATGTACTTAACGAAATGTTATAATCAAGTCTTGCGACTTTCATATTAAGGGGAATTTGATTCCTTACATTAAATAAATGTTGATTAAATTTTAAATTAACTTTTAATCACATTCCAATTATTAAATTGCTAATAATAATTTGCACCCAAAAATTTGAGGAAATTATATGCGTTTTATGAAAAATAAATGGACAAATTATAAAAAAAAAAAGCTGAAATTTAAAAATTAAATAAAATAAAATTAATATAAAAAAAATTTAAGCATAAATAATGAATAAAACACAATTTGAATTTTATTTTTTGTCTTTTCTTTTAATTTTTAATCTGCTACATTACAATTTTTAATGTGTATATTTTTTATTTAATTTTCTTTTGTCATTGTTTTGTAGGTTAAATTAATATTAATAATTTAATTTTATTTAATTTTTTTTTTTTATTTTTTATTTTATATTTTAGATATAACAGTGAGCTAAAATAAAATTAACATTAAAAACAAATTAATAGTTATTATTATTATACGTATATTTATAGCCGAATAAAAATTTTATTTGAAATTTTACAATTTATTTTTTAATATTTTTTTTTTTAAATATTTTAAGCTGTTTTGTAAAATGAATTTATTCAATTCCGACACCTGATAGGTTTTTGAAATAACGGTAAAGAAATATTTAATTTTTAAATTAAATAAATTAAAACATATTATTATTATAACTTTATTTTATTTATTCATATTATATATTTATATATACACATAAATATTTTATATAAATGTATATATATATATATATATAAATTTAATAAAATAAATAAAAATAAATTATAATAATATTATATTTAAAAAAAAAGGTGCACGGAATTCTTATATATGAGATCTAACAAATATTCTATACATATTAATGATTAAATATTATATATTAATGTAGTTATTGAATATAATTTGTCCGAATAATTTATTCATTAATTACATTAGTTTTTTTTTTTTTTAATTATAAATTAAAATCATATTTATAATTAATAATATAATATATGATTTTTAATTTATTTGTTTTTTTTTGTCTTTTATTTGAGAATATTAAAAAGACAGAGAGAGAGAGAGAGAGATGTTTTGTTTGTTGTTTGATTAATATTGAACAAATTCATTTTGCAAACAGCTTTAATTTTAATTAAAAACATTTTATTCTTTGTTCATATTTTAATAATTGGGTTTATGTATTATTTTTTTTTTTTTTTTAATATAGTTTGAATAACAATTAATATTTAATTTGAATTTTTTTTTTTTTTTTTATTTGTTTTCATTTGCGTTTGTAGGAATGAAATGAATGTTTTGAGACGTATTTTATTTTTTCTTTAGTTTTATTTATTTTTAATTAATTCATTATTTGTTAGTAAATAAGTTGTCGTATTTCTTCATATGCTTTTATTTTAATATTGTTTTATAATATAATTTTAAATTTCATAAAACTTTTTCTCTATTCTTAGATAAAATTAGATTAAGATTAATTTCCTGAAATATAATAAAGAAATAATATAAGAGATTTTAATTTTAATTTTTATTCATATATTAATTGATGACAATAAGTATATAAACTCTAACCCGCAATGCAAAGTACTTAAAGTATTGTTGCATACCTCTGAAATGGATCTATAATGGCCCTTAAAATCAAAATTTTTTGCAAGCTGATTAAATAAACAACAATTACTCGTATTTCAGTAATAATATTCTTCAATATTATTTATTTAGTTTTCTTTATTTTACTATTTATTTTACTTTGGTTATTACAATGACAGTTGACACTTTGACAGACTTTGACATTTTATAATTGTAGATTGATAATAGTTTGAAAATTGAACGCAGAAGCTTGCAAGTACATGTATTTTTTTTGTATCATATATTGTTTATTTTTAAATTATTGTATTTTAATTAATTGTTTATTAAAGTAATTTTGTTTTTAAGTATTAAACACAGTGTTATTTTTATAAAAACTCTACCCTCAGTTAATGGAAAATATCAAAGGTTTTAATAATATCAATCGATGATATTTTCTAGAATTTTAATTTTAATACTATATTTTATAAGTTGTTTACAATAATAAAAACAGGTAATTCAAACCAATTATTGAAAAATTTTTTTTTGATTTATATTTAAATCTTTGATCTATTGTTACAACTCATTGGTGATCTTAATAATTTTTTATATAAAGACATTTGTTAGATCAAAATTTATTTGGAGTTCTCTGTTGTCTGCGTTATCCAACACTAATATTACCCACTGAGGAGTCCAATAGTGTTGGATGGACGAAACACTTTAATTTGACTTTCTTTTTGAAAGTTTTCTAATTCAAAAAAAATATAGAGTGCTGTTGTTGGCGTATAATTGTGTCTGAATGCATTCGCTAATAAATGAAATTTATATTTCATTTATTGTTTTTGTAAGACTCTAAAGGTAGTAAAAAATTTTATTTATATAGAAAGAATTTTCGTCATGGATTACGGTTGGTTTATATACATATTGCCATCGTTATTTGGTTATTTAAATTTAACTATATAATTGGTAACACAGATTCACAAATTCTTTAATTTATACTGAAAAACTAGAGCAAAATTTTTAAAATATTTTGTTTAACTCATTTTTTTATCTATTCGGTACAAATTTTGTACTCGATTTTTCATTCAATGAATTAGAGAGCTTTCACATTTAAAATTTTTGCATATTGTCAGGATGATTGTCTACTATATTCTTGACATTTTATGCTCAGATATTTATTCCGAATATCCAATTGGGTTTAAAATCAAGCTTTTAATAATTTGTTTGGCAGGGGCTTGGCTTGGCAGTTTTTTTTTCAATTGGAAATGAAAACGCGAGATTTTGACTTTTGAGATGTGTGAGTTCTAAGCCCAACTAAATTAGTCAAACAAACAATTTGATTTGCTGTTCAAAAGTTATAAACTTTTTTTTAGAAACAATTACCAAATAGTGGTAAATATACGGTTATTAATAAATCTCTTACATGTGGAATATTGGAATGTCGGGATTTTAAAAATCAGAGTTTTGTTACAGATAAAGTTTTCCAATAATAAAATCGTCAAAATAATAAAAATTATTTATTGAAAAATTTTAACAGGAAATTTCAAAAGAAGTACAGAACTACTATACTTAAATGCAGTTGATATATGAGTGTTAAAACCCTACATAGTTAATAATATTTTTCTTGTATTTAAAATATTTCATCCATTTGTTATCTGTGTTACTATTTTGAATATACAGACTGGCGCAAAACGACCGATATGGTTTGAATGTTTAATAACTTTTTAAATTTATTTATATTTTTTATTTTTATTTCAGAATTTTGTGAAGAAAACTTGGGGAATTGGAAATGGAACAGTACACAACAGAACAGCGATCAAAAATTACGAAAAGTTACTGGAAACTGTTACTGGAAAGAGCACGAATGTGCGTAGCCGAAAATGGTACCACTTGCGGGATATAATTTTTCTACTTAAGCTAAAAATATTCCCCATTAATATACTGTATAACAAAAAAATAATAACAATAATTAACCATTAAATAAAAAAGTTATTAAACATTCAAACCATATCGGTCGTTTTGCACCACCCTGTATTTCATTTAAATAATATTTAAAAATAAATTTTTTTTTTTAATAAAAATAATAAAAATTCAATTATAAATAATAAAAATTTTTATGTACCTGCAGCTGGTGCTGGAGCTTGAGGTACTGCTTGCCCAGGTTGTTGTTGTGGTGGTGGTGGTGGCATCATATAAGGATAAGGATTTTGATTTTGTTTTTCATCTGGCATGAATTTTGCTACATTTTTATTTTGTTTTTTTTTTTTAATATAATAGAAGAAAAATATAAAATATATATATATTAATAAAACTTGTATATATAAAAATTGAATTTATATTAAATAACCAACAAATTTTGTTTAACATTTATAATAGCAAAAATAAAAGCTACCACATTGACAAATAAGGCAAAAATTATAATAAGGCATTTTTTTTTCATATACATTTCATATACAAGTAAATTGGAGTATTTTGTTTTGAGGTTTTATTATTTTTTTTTTGTATTGCAGTATATATATACACATACATAACATATATATGTATAATGATGTTTTAAGTTTTTTAAAGAAGGAAATGTTGTTAAGAGTATATATATATATATATTTATTTCTATTTCAATAACTAAATGTACATTATGTATATATAATATTAAATACATTATGTATAAAAAAGAAGATATGGTTTTGAAGTATAACAGTCACAAAATATAGAACTAATAGTATATATAGTATTTTATTTTTTTTGTATAGGTTCTGTTGTATACATAAATTAATACATAGGTACATACATCTATATATTTACACATTAAATATTAAAAAAAAAAAACCATATTTGAATGCTTTAAAGACGTTTTAAAGAAGTTTTTTTAAAAGTATATAAATTTAATGTAATTTTTATTGCTATGTTTTTATCTCCTGTTAATTTTCCTAGATATTAAACTAATTCATTATTAAAATTGCATTTTACGAATACATTTAAACTTTACAGCTAAATGCAACTATAATTATAAAGGCTCATTGATCAACGTATGCAACTGTTTTAAAAATATTTGATTCAAAAAGCCCAAACGACTTGGCTAGGGTTATCAACAGTGACGTAACTCGCGTAATAATTGATTTTTGAAAAAATAAATCTAATTCTAAAATTTTTTAATTTGAATTTAATTTTAATCAAAATATTATCAATTGCCATTTAACTAAGATCCGAATTCAGAGCTTTGCTAAGAAAAACAAAGGACTGAAATTAATATTTAGGACAAAGCTGGAGATAAAGAAAAATTAACTTTAATAAGTGATAAAGAATAAGATAAGTTCTAACATTCTAAATTCCGTTGAATCAAATTGAACAATGATTCAATAAAGAGTTATTGAATTCAATTTAAAATTCGATAAATATTTTAAAAATCGAAATTTTATTTTACAAGAAGCTAATTGATTATTAACAGGAGTTGTTTAATTTAATATTATGATATCTGTAATAAATTGTAAAGAGTTCTTCAAATGAATTGATTAGTTTTGATTTTTTTTTTTGGTAATTTTGTATTATTAATGGATTATTTTATTTAAAGTTAATGCATCAGTTAATTTTTATAATTAATAAACACATTAATATCTTGTTGATTATAGATAAGTTTATTTATTATTTCAACAGACATTATGTGTAGTATGATATATGTTAGTTGAGTAGTAAAATATTAAAGTAAGTTTTTTTAAATATAGAGGGAAAAATTTCAATAAGTTTCAGAAAAATTAAAGAATATGTTGAAATAATAAAATGTTGTAGCAATTTTAGTTACTTTATCTTTAAACTTAGTTTAGGTAAGAATTGCAATTCACTGTTGTTTGTATGCTAACTACAATTAGTTTAGTATAAATGTTTTTTTTTTTAATTTTTAAATTAATTGTTTTTTAAGTTTAATTTGTTGTTGTCTTAGATATGAACATTTTTTTATGCAAGTTATGTTTTAATGAAATATATGTTAAGGTGTCATCTATACATCGTTGGTAAGTGACATTTTAAACATAATACAAAACCAAACACAAAAAAAAAATATACATATAAGCACTTTGTTTTAAAATAAAAAAAAATAAAATTAGAAATAATAATAAATAATTATAAAATAATTCTAATATATAGACATGATCTATATTCACAACTATTGAAAACTTTCAAAACACACAAACATTAGAAACAGATTATGTTTCAAATATACCATTCTGTCATTTAAGAAGAGGCCATTCAAACAAAAAATTAAAATAAAAATTAAAAATAAAAAATGCTGTGAATTAAAAAATTATAACAACTTATGTACATAAGAACTAATAAAGTATATAATAACATTTTACTGAAAATCAAAATATCAATAAATTTTGAAATATCATTCAAAACCAATGAATCCAATGGGAATTTAAATGTCAAAATTAGGTCCGGTCCTCAAAAAAAGTATTTTAATTGCTCAATACAAGAAAAGTATATATTAAAAATATATTTCAGTTCAAAATAAAATTTAATATACATCTGAAATTTATAGCAATTCAATTGTTTTGTTTACTATCTGTCTGACTTCGTTCCAATTTCAAAATTTATGATTTTTTTAACAAATTAAAATTATAATAAATAAATTAACTAATTTTTGAATAATATTTTAATTTTATAACAAACTTTTAAAAAAAAAGAATATAATTTTTTTTTTATAAAATTTTCTAAGTTTTGTGTTGGCACCAATTGAACAACTATTTTTAAAATAAACTTTCAGTGTTTATCTAAAAACAAAAACAAACCAAAGTAAAATTACACAAAAAAAAAACAACTAATTTATTAATTTAAATTTTTTTATGTTAATATTAATAGGATCCACCATGATATCTTATAAAACAATTTTTTTTTTAAATTATGACAATTTACTTCATTGATTTCTAAGGAAATATTCTAAATAAACGGTTAGACTATAAAGTCTGCCCAAAAAGTTGCATCTGTATGTTCAAATACCAGAGAAAGTAATTAGATTTACATTTAACATTATGCAGATTTTTAAAATTTAAAATTCCACAAAATTTTTTGATTTTTAATACAGGGTGGCGCAAAATGACCGATATGGTTTGAATGTTTAATAACTTTTTAAATTTATTTATATTTTTTTTTTATTTCAGAATTTTGTGAAGAAAGCTTGGGGAATTGGAAATGGAAATAAATTTTGACACAACAGAACAGCGATCAACAATTGTTAAATTTTATTTTGAAAATCTAATGTTGAATTTAATTTTGAAATTTTAATTTGATAATGAGCGATGAAGCCCATTTTCAATTGAATGGTTTCGTAAACAAGCAAAATTGCAGGATATGGGCTACGGAGAATCCAAGAACAGTTCATCAGCGACAATTACACCCACTTAAGTGTACTGTTTGGTTCGGTGTATCATCTGAAAGGATTATTGGTCCATATTTTTTTGAAAATGCACATCGCGCTCAGTTACGATTACTGGTGCTGAATATCGAACGAAGCTGGACAATTTTTTAAGGCCAGCTGTAGAAAACCATCCAAAGTTGTGGTTCCAACAAGATGGAGCCACAGCCAACATTGCAAGGGACACAATGGGTCTGTTACGGGACCTTTGTGACGAACGCATTATTTCTTGCAGAAGTGGTTTCAATTGGCCCCAACGTTCACCGGATTTAACAGCGCCAGACTGTTTTCTTTGGGGTTATTTGAAAGAAAGGGTATACGAAAACAAGCCAGCGACCATACCAGAGCTAAAACAAAACATGAATGAAATTCAAGCCAAAACAACGGAAATTTTACGAATAGTTATGGAAATTGTACTGGAAAGAGCACGCCAAATATGGTAATCACTTGCAGGATATAATTTTTCATACTTAAGCTTAAAATATTCCCCATTAATATACTGTATAACAAAAAAATAATAATAATAATTAACCATTAAATAAAATGTTATTAAACATTCAAACCATATCGGTAGTTTTGCGTCACCCTGTATTATTTATATTTGGTAATGCCAAAGTAATATGACATAAGACATTTAAATAAATTCACTATTGACCTTTAATTAAATTCACAATGAAATTTTTAAATGTTTTTGATACTAATGACGAGTACAATAAATTTTGTTTTAATATTATTATAAATTATGATAATTGATTACTGATAATTGACACTCATGATTCATTTTATACAATGCAACTCGCTTCTAATGAATTCTAAATCAATTAGTAATTGAGACAGTGATTGGCCGTATCAGATGTAGAATTTTTTAATTTTCAAACCATTGAATTATTATTTGTTTATTAATTATATATTGCATAACTTAAGGATTTGTAAACAATGAATAGCTTAGTTGTGAGAATTATATTAAATTATCTGTTTATATAATTATATACCTAGTGTTAGTTATTTAAAAATTTATTACTGATTGTCAAAAATGGAAAACGAATGAGAGGTGGCACTCAAACTAAAGGTGTACAGAACAGATTGAGGTTAACGAAATTTTGCTAAAAAAATTGGGCACGATAATAAATATATTTAATAAATGTATAAAAATTTATCGAGAGATATGAAGTAATATCTGTATATAATATTTCAAAATATCATCGTGTTTCCAATTAATTTATAACAAAAATAACAAAAAAAAAAAACCAATTATTAAAATAATAATTTAAAAAAAAAATTGAAATCAAAACAAACAATATTATTTTTAATTATTTTTTTTGCTAAACTTAATTTAATAATAATAAAATTTTTATGAAAATATGATACCTATACTGAAACTTTTTCTTTTATTATTAATTTATATTCTATATATATATAATGATATTGAATTTAATTTTTCTTTTCTATATTTGACTGTTTTTTTTTTCTTTTTTTTTTTTTTACTTTTGAATTTCTCAAAATAATTGGCATTTATTTATTTATTTTTTTACTATATTACACATTGTATTTTTATATGGAAGTTACGGATGGCGACGACAACGATGCATTCAAAAAGATTTTTATAAGTTTTTATATGAAGACAATTTTCACAAGATCTGATATTTCTATATATATTTTTTGCTTTTTTTTTTAATTTAATATTTTAATTGCCGATTTTTTTGATAATTTTTTTTATTTTAATTTTTTATGATCCTGCAAGGCCACCTAGGTAATGTCCAGATTTTATTTTTTTATGAAGTTTAATTAAGTTTACCTAAAAATTAATTTTTTTTTTTTTTTCGATTTTATTAAAGATTTTATGCGTTCATTTTAGAGGTAGGTATTTGTAAAATCGCCCATTATCAATATATGCAAAAAAATAAAAATATACAAAGAAAAAACAAAATTAATTAATTTTTTGAATTTTTTAATAAAATTATTTCAAATATTATATTTAATTTTAATACCAAAAAAAAAATTATGATATATTAATAAAATGTAAATCGTTTATTTTTTAATAAATTTTTAATAATTTTAATTATTTTCATATTATTTCGATTAATTTAGTGAAGTTAAAAGGTTATTAAATATTAAATATCAGTTTTATTAAAAAACTTAATTAAAAAATTAATACTATATTATTAGGGTTTCTATAGTTTAAGATTCTTTGACTTGTTATTTTATATTTAATGACTATTTTCATTGTTATATATATTATTTTTAAGATGATTTTAAGAGTTTTCACAGTTCATATACCACAACTATACAGAATATCTGGTTAATTTTAAAGTTTTAAGAATAACTATCTAGATCGCAATCTGTGTTACTACAAAAAACTTAAGTGCGAAACGTTATATTTAAAATACAAATAAATTTATTCTATTTAAGAAATTATAAATTATTTAATATAATTTACAATTATTATATGAGTATTTATTCTATTATTGAGCATCTGACCGTATTGTATATGAAACAAATAGAAAAATATCGTGTCTTAGCACAGAAGAAGTCTGCATGTCATAGACGAAATACTATGGCATTTGAAAAAAAATATATAATTTTAGTGAAATTAAAAGGAAACGAGTCTTTTTTTTTATAGATTTTGATTTAGAAATATTTTATTTATAATAGTAAATATTATAAACAAATTTAATGGCCCTTTTCCTCTTTGTTTTTATTTATTTCAATTATTAATTTTTTTTAAAGATGACTAAAAAATATTTTTATACAAGTCGAAAGAAACTATTTGTTACAACCGATATCACGAAAAGGTTGAAAAACTTCGTTTTGTTAAAAAATTATGGTATTAATTGGTACATAATCAAAGATTTTGACTTAAGACTTTTTCACTTTAAGTAAATGTTTATTTAAGTGCAAGGAGACTTTAAGTGAAGTGTTTTCTTTAAGTGAAGTTAATTTAATTATAAATTAAGATTCTTTACCACAGTAGTTTAGGTCATATCCACATATCACCCATTGTCTAAGGATGAGTAAGTTTTAAAATGCTTTGTCTAAGAAAAATTATAATTTCCCTAACTTACAACAATTGTGATAAATTAAAAATTGAAGAGCATAATATTTAAAGTTTAGATCCGCCAATAAATTTGATAAAAAACTACCACAATTTTTTCAGAAGATTTTGTAATTCAAAATATATTTTTATAACACTTCCTCACCCCTGAACGAGACTATAGAATATAGCGAAAAATTTTAAGAACTATAATCACTAAAAACACTATGCTGGTTTAAAATTAGAAAAGCCAAAGTGTGTTAAATTATTTAATATAGAATTTTTAAATACAAGATCAATATTATCTAAATTGGAACGATTTAAAAAGAAAGATTAATAATCTGTGAATAGGGAATAACTATAATAGTCCTATAACTATTACATAAGAAAATTATTTTAAGAATCAAAATGAAAAGATTTACAAAAATGTACTAAATTTTCAAATGTTCAATTTAAATCAATTTTAATGATGATGAAAATTTTTTCATTGAAATTCAAAATTATATTTATGAATTGATGTTATATAGTTTTTATTTATAATAATATTTTTCAAGTTCAATACTAACTATTTAAAAATTAATATTAAATATTCTTAAAATTGAACTTATACAAAGATATGAATGTAATAATTATATATTTTTGAATAATTAATGTATACCAATAATTATGAATTCTTAATACCTATATCTAAATTTAAAAAAATCATTTTCGGGTATTATATACTTTTTTAAAATATATATATTACTTAATATAAGTTTGTATTAAAAGAAGGTTGCACTCATAAAAAATTACAAATTTTAAAAATCACTTCCAAACATTGTTTTAATCAAAATATAATCATAATTATTATATTTATATTACAAAAAAAAATTAAGAAAACAACGAGACAAGATATTATATAATATATTATATACTATTGTATACTAAAATATGTAAAAAATTACAAATGATTTTGATATGTATATAAAGGAAAATTTCATTGCCAGTTTCTAAATTTTTCAAAATTTAAAAATTATTTAAGTTGAAAAAATTTAAATGATTGGAAATATTTTGACGTTCAAAAAGGGACTTTAAAATTACTCAAAAATAATCTAGCGTACAAGTACAACGTTACACATTATTTGACAAAATTTACTTAAATTTTATATTAAAGTTTATACCTTATCACATTTTTCTTTTATTTTATAATTTTTTGGATAAATCAAATTTGGATTTTTTTTTTAGAAAAGTTTTTATTCTTCTTCTTTTTTTCCTGTGAAACAAATATTACAAATTAATATTCATATTTCAATTACAATTACAATTAAAAGTAATCAAAGTAATCATTTAGTCGAAAATTTTAAATTTAGCATCAAATTTCAAGTATCTATATATCTAGACGATTATCAGATTATATATCAGATTATAATACCTATGTTATCCTAAATATATATAAAATGATAATATATAATTCTATATATGAATATGTTTGTAAGAAATGAGACTAATTAAATATTTTTTAAATTAAATACGATTTTAATAAGTCCATGAAGATTGATGATATTTTATTCAATTCGAATATTATGTAATATCATGTTTAATTAATATAATATTAATTCCTAATTCCTGGTCTTATTTATTACGATTTTTTTTTTAATTTAATAACAGCTAAACTACTTTTCTATCATATACCACTCAACCCTCTTTTATAAGCCAATTGTTGCGGATATTTTTTAAGCAAGCCAAATTTCAAATTATTCAATTTAAATTTAAAATGTATTATCTAGCTTTTTATTTTTTAAATTTATAAAAGATCAGTTGAATTTTATATTAGTTAAAAAAAACATTATTACGAATTTAAAGAATTTAGAAGCAAAATCCCCTTTCTTTTGTAATTGCCAATTATTGCTGGTCTTTTTTTTTAAAGCAAGCTAAAGCAAATTTCAATTAAAAAAAAAAAAAAACGAAAAATTAAAATAATAAAATTAATAAAAAAAAAATTAAATTTATTATATAAAATTAAAATAATAAATTGTTATTTGTTATAAAAATTTTTTCTATATAGATAGACACGATCGTGTAAACTTTTAATTTATTAATATTTAAGAAAATAATTTTAAGATCTTCGATTATGTAAGATAATTAAAAGCTCTAAATATTTCGAGCACGAAAGTTCAAAAAAATTTTAAAATTTTAATTTTAATAATTAAGAATAACTGTTAACATTTGGTAACATATAATGTTGAAACTTTTAAAAAAATTCGGATAAATTGAGTTTCCCAAGTTACAACATCTAGGTGTTTAATAATAACGAACTTTAATTCAAGTGATCTAAATTGTCCCATAATTTCAAGTTTCTAACTTAAACCGTTTGAAAGATATTAAGGGGTTAAAAATTTTTGAAAAATTTATATTTTGCATAAAATAAATTAAAATTACATTGTATGACAAAATATAAATTAAAAATTTTAAAAAAGCAACAATCGTCTGGCGTTTAAGAACATACTTTAAATAAATACAATTATAAATAAATACATACAATGCGTTATACAATTGAAATATTAGCACTTTTTCTAATTTAAGAAGTCTGTTGGCATTTGTAACGGGTCGAATTAGTCAGGCAATTCAAAAGCTAGTACATGACCATGATCATCAAAATCAATAATCCAAAACCATCTTAAAGATATGGTAATAGAATTTTTATATAAAAATATTTAGAAATGCTTGTATGTTAACCCGTTTCGGCACAGTAATATTTTTTCACCGATCAAACTATTGAGTTCATATTTTATACACATGATAGCTCTTTAAGAATTTTTTTTCGTATTTCTTTGTATTAAAAAATTAAATCGATAATTTATCTATATATAATCGAAAATCTATTGTATTTTTATATAAATATATGTGTGTATGTGTTTTTAAATTAATTAAATATTAATAAAAAATTAAAAAAAAACAAAAATTTAATTTAAATATAAAAACAAAATTAATTTTGTTAACAACTTTGTTACATATATATATATTGTTACTGATAGATAGAAACAGAAGTTTTTGAATTTTGGGTTATTTTGAAATCTGTTTCGATTTTTTTTATATCTTGTATTTTTGTGTTGATTATAATTTTATATTTATAATATAATTTATGTTTGCAATACTATGTGTTTAAAGTAAATATTATAAAATGTTGTCATTTTTATTTTATTATAATTTTTTTGAAATATATATAGAACAAGTAAGATAGTTGATAGAAATATATATTTTTTTTAAAAACATTTAACAAAAAGAGATAGTATTATACTATTTAAAAAAAAGAAAAGAAACAAAGAGTTTAATTAATAAATTAATAATTATTTTCTTTTTAAAAATATATTTTGATAGACAATCAACATTTTCTAACAGAAATATAACAATTTTGTTAACTATATAATAAGTATAAATATATATTGCTTTTAATAAAAACATTCAATATAAAATATAATCTAACATTGTTTAACATTTCATAAATATTATATAAGATTTCATTAATCTGAAATTTTTATAATTTTTGGGCCTAAAAGAACTTAATAGTTTGTCATATGAAACACATAAACGAATAATGTTGAAAAAATATTTTAATTTATATTTAATTATTATACTTAATTTAATAAAGTATAGTACATAATAAGATCGAACTGATCTTTAAAATATAATTTAATTGTTCAAAAAAATTGTAACTAAATTATAGGAATTTTGCAAATGCATAATTATGCAAATATATCTGAAATATCTCTGAATATAAAATAGTTTTTATACGAAAAGATCGTTTTTATTTAATCGATTGCAGCAATATGTAATAATTATTTAAGTCGTTTAAATTTAAAACTTATAAATTAATCAATAGTTAATTATAATTGATTGTAATTAAAAAAAAATTTCGTTTGTAAAAAGAGTCTATATTCCAGATTATGAAATCTTATTAAAATCATTAAAATAATGAAAAACTCATATAAAATAATGATATACTTTTATTAAGATTTTATTAATGTTTTAATTTTTTTTTTAAATTAAATTAAAAAAAAAAGTAATTGAAATAAAAATTAGTATTTTTTTATATACATACACACATATATATATATTAAAACATATACAAATAAAATTTTATTTATAATATGTTGAATTATACACATATATAAAATCAAAAAAAATATATATATTATATATATATTTATAATATTAATATAAATATATGAATATATATATATTTTAAAACAAAACACCGTATAATAAAGTAACAATTTAATTTTTTTTGGAAAAATTACTAAGGGAAAAAAATAAAATTAAAAATTAAAAAAAAAATAAATAAATTGCACATAAAAAAATTTTTTGATCATTTAAAATAATTAAATTAAATTTAAGCAGAAACAAAAATTAATATAGTAAAAGAGAAATATTGAAGATTTGGACGTACATTTGTGAAATATAATATTAAATATTGAATATTTAACCTATTATTGAGCGTTTGAGAGGAATGTGTATATGAAATAAATACAGAAAGGCAGTAGTTTCCTTTTAATTTCACTAAAATTAAATATTTAAAATCGAGTTGAGTACTAGCACTAATGAAGTCTACATGTGGTAGACGAAATACTATGGTAATTGTAAAAAAAAAATAATTTTAGTGAAATTAAAAGGAAACTACTCCTTTTTTTTATTTATTTCATTAAATATTAATTATATACTCTTTCAAAAAGTTGAAGTATTTTTAGTGATCTTGTATGATTTTAGTGTTTACAAGACTAAAGTGGCTTAAATTGTTTAATAATTAATTTAGAGTTCTTATTTAAGATAATTTTGATTTCATAAGCAAAATCGACACAAAGAAAATGAACTGTAAATAAAAATGAATATGGTTTTTTAATTTAATGTAAACATTATCCAAGAATTAAATTATTCATTAGGGTATTGAAAGGAATATTATTCAATATTAATAAGCAATAATAAACTAAATTTGATTCAGAAAGCATTTGTGCGATCAAGTTAATAGATTGTAAAATATAGTATATAAAAAATGAAGTTATGTGAATAAAATCAGAATTAATCAAATTCTAAATTGAAAAACATTTCAAGAAGATCTAATATTGTACACTATTTTATTTATATATATATGATCTTAAGATATTTACTTTGGAATTAATACATATGAAATTGGATTTAATACATATGAAATCTGGCATATTGCGTCTATAGTAATAAAACGGAAATCGACAATTAGTGTTGCCACATTTAAAGGTGAGTAACGTCATATAAACAAATGACAACTCATAAATTTTAGATATAATTATAGATATTCTCAACAGAGAACGTGCTAGGGCAATTAAATAAAAAAATTCGTAGGCCCATAATACTTTAAAATTAATTAGGCATATTTGAAATACTATTGAAATAATATTCAAAAGTATTATAAAATTTCAATTTCAATTTTAATTTGATTTTTAACAAAGAATATTTATTTTTAGCATCCAATCTGAATACTTGAAAGAAATTGAATTTCTGGTTTAAAAACAATTTAAAATATAAAAATAAGAAAAATTAAAAAAAAAGGGAAGGAAAATCATACGCTTATTAGTAACAAATTTAAAAATTTAAAAATGTAACGTTCAAAAAATATAAAACAAATATAATTACAACAAAAGAAATTAAATTTCGAATACAAAAAACAAAAAACAAATTTTTTTTTTTTGAAAAAATTATATTTTGCTTACGCAATTTTGATTTTTTTTACAAATTTATTTTTCTCATTTTTTTTTCTTTTTTTTTTCAATTCGCACCATATTTTTCCCAGCAAATCTAGCTGTTCATTCGAAATTTTAATTTTTTTACCATTTTTCGTTCAGTTAACTTTGCTTTTTTGCTTTTCTTGCTAATTTTTGTATTTGTTTTTTTTTTTTTTTTTTTAATTTTTTTATTTAATATTTTTTTTTGGTTTAATTCTACTATTTCTAAGAGCATAAGTTTTGATAGAGTTTAAATGCAATTTAGTACGATTTATGAATATAATATTTTTGGTTTTTTTTTTTTTTTTTAATTTACAGTTGTACTATTAAAATATATGATGTTTAAAAATGACGTTTAAAAATGACGTTTAAAAAATGACATTTCACAATGATATATAGGACGAAAATTTAAAATATGTATTTATTTTTTTTTGGTTTTATATTTAAATTATTTTTTTTTTTTGATTATGGCGATAATTTTACGTATGAATTTTTTTTTTTAATGAATTTAAATCCTTAATTTTTTTTTTTTTGGAGTTTTGAACAATGGTGATTAATGATTTTAGTGTTTTGATTATTTAATTATTATTTTTAATATTATTAAAATAATTCTGGTGTCTACATGAAGTTAGCTATAAAAGGAATATAATAAAATATATTATTTTCGTTTATATTAATGATTTAGACACAAATTTTTGTAAAGAGAATACTAGCTTTTATAAATATTAATAAAGAAATATAGTAATTCTTTATATATAAATATATTTCATTTTTCAAGTATAACTATAGATTTAAATTTAAGTCGGAGGGTTTTATATTTTTTATTTTAATAATAATAACAATAATATTATAGAGAAAAAGAGAATTATTAAATTCTCTTGTGCAGACAATTATATATTCTAAAGCTGTAAAAAAAAAAAAATTGTTTTTAAAGTTTTGAATTTTTCATTTAAATTCCTTTTAGCAATATTTTATTTTTTATTAAAAGAGTTTTGTAATTGGTATATGGTATATTTTAAGGACGATTTACATTAATAAATTAATTAATTTTATCTTATTACTTACCTACAATAATTGCGAGTATTACCAATCCAATAACACCCATTATTATCATCATCTAAAATTATATGAAAATAAATATGTTAATTGTAGGTATTTGAAATGTTCAAGGTAAAAATTTAAATGGATACTAAAAAAAACTATCTACTACCAATTGTTCTAAAATCTAATTTTTTCAGAATCTTATTTATCAAAGTCCATATTTAGAAAAATTTTATGTTTTTTCAGAAATTCCAATTTTAAGGAAAAATTTATTTAATAATAAACAGAAAGGCTAAAGTTTTTGCGATATTTTCAATTAATTCCTTTTGGAATTCGGAAATAACCCCACTAGAAATAATCTACAAAATAAAAAACACAAAAATGAAATAAAATTCTAAAACTTTGTTCGTGGCTAATCCTGCATTTCTAATATCGTAAAATTGTATAGTTATATCGTAATATAAGATAAGATTTAATATAAATACGTAAATAACTCTTGTGTGGGATAATAGATGGCGTACAAAATTAACATTTGTGTATTCATAATCTTATACAGGGTGGCGCAAAACGACCGATATGGTTTTAATGTTTAATAACTTTTTAAATTTATTTATATTTTTTTTATTTTTATTTCAGAATTTTGTAAAGAAAACTTGGAGAATGGGAAATGGAACAGTACACAACAGAACAGCGATAAAAAATTACGAAAAGTTATGAAAAATATAAAAAATCTAAGATGTTTTTACATGTTATACAGGGTGGCGCAAAACGCCACACACGGTTTTAATGTTTAATAACTTTTTAAATTTATTTATATTTTTTTTATTTTTATTTCAGAATTTTGTAAAGAAAACTTGTGGAATTGGAAATGAAACAGTACACGACAGAACAGCGATAAAAAATTACGAAAAGTTATGAAAAATGTACTGGAAAAAGCACGAATGCACGAATGTGCGAAGACAAAAAGTCACCACTTGTGTTATATCCCACATACTTCTTTCATACTTAAGCTAAAAATATTCCCCATTAATATACTGTATAACAAATAAATAATAACAATAAAATTAACCATTAAATAAAAAAGTTATTAAACATTTAAACCATATCGGTCGTTTTGCGCCACCCTGTACAATAGCTACAGCCGAATAATCAACAACTTAGTGAATATAACGATTAAAGAAACTGAAGCCTACTTTAAATTGCAACTTGGTGAATGCCCTATACACCTTAAAGAAAGAGTGAAATTCTGCATATCTAAAAAGTACAAACATGCATGCAAGATGCATTAGGATTCTAATTAGGATGGATTTTACAGTTGGTAACAAAATTTAGGATTTCCACTTTTCTGGAACATTTATATGAAAGCGGCAAATAATCTCGCTTTTTACAACATCGTAGAAATAAATAAATAAATAATTTTGTTTTACAAAATCCCGTTTATTTTCACTCAACATAAAAAGAGGATATGCATGTTTGTAAGAAATATTATTAGGTGGGATTTTAGAGAGTTGGATTCAAAGTCTGAGTTTTCGATTTTTCCAAAATATTTATATATAATATGTGTGTGCGAAATTTTTAATCCTAACTATATCAACATCCTAACTATGTAAACATCAAACTGAACAAAAGAATCTGACAAATGGTATTTTAAAAATATGGTAATTCTGAGAAAAAAATCTAAATTTCAAAAATGATGTGAAGGAGAAAAATGTAAAATATTTTTTACTTTTAAGTATATAAAATATTGCACTTTTAAACAAATCTAAAAAAAATAGTAAAGTAAGGTAAGAAATACTAAGGTACTAAAAAAAATAGTTATAAGAAGACTACCGGAACACGTGATGTATAAATGCTTATGCTGCATAACATTTAAATCTTCAATTTTGATACAATGTAATATTTTTAATTTGTTTTTCTAAAAGTTTTTATACAACTTTGAAATTTTTTAGGCAGACAACAAAGTCGCCGAAATATAGACTTTTGGCACATATACATCTTTTGTCATTCGTTTTAGATTTAGGTCAGTTTTTTCTAATTTTTTAAGTTTTCGTAATTTTTTTAATTAGTTTTAAAAAAATATTATTTTATCTAGTTCATTTTTTGTAGGATAATCAATCCTACTTTTTCTAGTCTATTTAAATTTGCCTCAATGATCAATTTATTTGATTTTAAAAATATAAAATGTTAAATATTTAATTAAAAAAAATGTTTACTTTTAAATTTTGTAGCCAGAATTTTCGTTTTAATTTCCCAGCTTGCTGTTCAAATTGTGAAGCACCCTGTTGTAAAGCATCAGCTCTATCATCTAATTCTGATAGCTTTTGATCTCTTTCCAATACTTTTTCTACGTTTGTTTTCATAATATCAACGACCTAAAAATGAATTTTGTATAAAGGTTAATTATAATTAATAATAAAAGTTAACAATTAAATAAATGTATAAAATCATTTCTTTTTTCAAAACTTACCTCATCAACCTGCGCTTGCGTCTGTTGCAATCTTCTTTGAGCTGCAATTTGTTGAGGATTCCTGGGTCCACCAACAATTTCATCAGAGCCTCCTTCACCGGTTGGTGCTGCGGGTGGTGCGGCTGCATTTGGATCGGCCCTTTTTTATATTTATTAACAAAATAAAATTTATTTTTATTAAATTCAGGTACAATAAAATTTTAAGATAATTTTAAAATCTCTAAAATTAGCCTCTACATTGATTATATAGGTTTTAATTTAGCGTAATTTTTAGACTATTTAAATATATAAAAATTAAGTAAAAAATATATATATATATAATTATTATTTTGAGCTTATAATGATAATACTTGATAAAATTTAACGCTTTTAGAATCAGATGATAATTTGAGGGAAGTTACATAATATTTGATGTAAAAATTGACTTGTGAATATGGCTATGTCAAATCAATCTTAGAGTCTTAGTCAAAGTTTTAGTGAACAGTTAAGACAAATAGTATTTTCCCAGGCATTTAGTTTTATTTAAAATATAACTATAAATGTGAGATTCACCCTTAAAAAGTTTAATTGAATTGAATAACAGACGATTATTCTACATGTAGATATACTGAAAAGTCTCATTTATAAGTATTCCAATAAATTCATTTAATAGTCTTAATCAATTTTGTTATTTCATTCAGAGTTGTTGATTTTTAAATACCAGTACCATTATGAAATTTGAGAAAGTACTCATTAAAATTTAAATACTAGTAACTGTATTAAAATAATACATATTCACATACTAGTACCGGAAAATAAGTACCATTAAAAATACGGGTACTTGTACCCACCATTATTTTTTGAGTTTCTTATTACTGATTACATTTAAAAAATATTCACAAAGTAATGGTTTCTTCATTCAAAGTATAAATACTAAATAAGTACTTAAATAAGTACTTCTCATCTATCAGACTAAATAATACTGGTAAATACTCTTTAGTACTTCTTAGTACTGGTTAATACTGGTAAGTATTGATACTGGTACTGGTAGTATTTTTACTGGTACTTATAGTTTTCCAAGTACAAGTACTAGTGTTTGAATTTTACAGAGTATGCTTTCGAATAACATTATACTCTTAATAGTTTGTTTATTTAAATATCAAAATACTTGAATTTAATTTGTTAAAAAAAATAATACAGCACTGATTGCTTTAAGTGCGGCGACTTGAAAATATTGTGTACATTGCGGTTACGATGTATTTGGAATTGTAATTTATTATTATTTTAGGAATGTTTTTTTGTAAAACTTTTGATGTGTACAAATAAGTACAAAAATTTCATTTCAAAATCTTTAAGATTATTTAAAGACTTTAATGGGTTATTTATTGCATGTCAAAATATAAAAGCTGCTGGATTTTAAAATGATTTTGCAAAATTGAATGTCTGCATTTTAAATTGTAATAAAAAAAATTTATCAGCGGTTCTCTTTCTTATTTTTTTTTGCTTTTAATATACTGACGACAGAATACAAAATTATTTAAGTTGTCAAAAATATAAAATATTTAAGTTGGTTGCCAGATGGCTGCAAGCCAATACTGAAAACTCTAAGAAATATTTATAAAAAAAAAAAAATTATATTAATTTAAGATTGAGCACGATGTATCCTGGCTTATGTGATTAAAAGTTCAAATATTTTAAATATATGTTTATGATGACTAATAATATACGAGTATATTTGATATGAAAATATGTATAGGTATATGTATGTACTATATGTATGTATATGTAATGCTGGATATTTGTATATTTTTAACTATAATAAGCTAAAATAATATTTTTTTAAACAAAATTCAATACTCAAAATTACAATAAATACTATAAAATTGTACTTTATAAAAGCAAAATTAATTAAAATTAATATATTAGCAAAAATAAATGATATTAATTGGGACCTATTTCACTAACATCACCTTATCACTAATCAAATAATCAAAAATAATCATTTTTTTGGCAAGTTTTCGTTACCTGACCACCTAAATGATAATTACTCAATGAAAAAGTAATCACTTATCAAAAAAATGATTATTTTGCTTATTTAATTAATGAAAAATTGATTAGTGAAACAGGGGTTTAGTTGTTGTGTACGCAAAATAATTATATTATGTTAATTTTAACTTCTAGCTATGACTTAATATAATCAATCCTTAATTATTATGATTTTAATTAACAGCTTGATTTAAAATAAATCTCAAATTCTTTGTTTAAATGATAATAATTTATAATTAATAATTTTCATCAAAAGCGATTTAATGAAAAAGTTAATTTGATATTCGTTTTAGTTTCACTTATAAATGTATTTAATTAAAAAAAAAAAGAAAGGCTATTGTAGATCATCAGTTCCAATGTTAACTTAAAGATTTTTTTATTTCAAAAGATAAATCTAATCATTAACTAAGAACTTTTTAGAATTTTAAAAATAAAAACGAAATATGCATGGATATTTATGATAGGCATATAATAGATAATAAAAAAAATTAATTAATTCAAAAAATTAAAGAATATAGCAGCCATTTTATCGTATTATCAGCTTTTTTTTATTATTATTTGATATATAAGTATTTTAGCTGCATTATATTGCAATTTGCAAAATTAGAGTTTTTAATATATCATGCACGATAAGTTTTTTTTTTTTTTTTAAATTTTGGTCGTTTATTTTTCTGTGTGTATACATAGAAAATTATTCTGGAAAAACAATTTTAATGGACCACATTTTGAAAATTTTATATTTTTATTTTTTTTATTATGTTTTTCTTTTTTTTTTTTTGAGTCATTGCAGTAGAAAGTGTAATTGACCTAGAATTATAAATTTTAATTATAATATGTGTCACTTTTTTAACAGCTGATTAGATTGCAGTGTATTAATGGAGAGTTAATAAAAATGAATACATATTAGAAAAATATATTTAATTTAAAAAATTTAAAAAATTTTAATTTGATATTAAATATTCTATTAAATTATTAATAATTTAATTTAAAACTCTATAAACGACCAAAATTTCAAAATTTCAATTAAAAAAAACAAATTGCGTAATATTTCAATTTTTAAGGTATAAAGAAAGAAATAAAGAAAATCTACGATTCTGAATCCGTAGCAGCGGGTGCTGTTTTTTCTTCAGCTGTAGCTGGTGTAGTTTCAGCTGGTTTTTCATCAGCCCTAAATTAAAAATGATTTTTTTATAAGTTATTACATAATGTGTTGTTTTATTTTTAAATTTAAAAAAAAAAGGAAATATTAAGCTTAAAAAGTACAAAATTTAAAAATTAGAATTAAATGTATATAATTAAAACTTTAAAAACAAGACAATAACAGTGTAATATATAACTTCAATTTAATTCAAGAGAATATTTAAAACAACTTTTGTTAAAAAACAAACAAAGAATTGAAACAAAATAATAAATAATAGAAGTTTTATATTTAGTATTTTGTGTATTTTTTTTTAATTGTGTTGTTTATAGTATTTATAAGTGTTTAATTGTTTCGATTGTATGATTCGTTTTATATTTTCTTATTTTATTGGATTTTCATAGGGATTTTGTAACCTTCTTGTATTATCTATTTAATATAACTTATCAATAGCACTTAAATTAATTAAGTGCATCCCTTCTTACTAAGGGAAATTTCCCTAGCAATACTTAATTAATGCTTTAGAAAATCGCGAAAACAATTTTACCAAATTATAGTGTTATATAAATTTAGTAAAAATTCATTTTAAATTTCTTAAAATATATTTTAATTATTAAAACTTAATGAAATCATAACAAGGAATTGCGCAAAAAATCAATTTATTATATGCTCCAATTTTTCGCATTATTTGCTGTTTATCTCATTTCCAGATTTAAGGGCTATTAAAACTCGTAATTTTAAGCATTTGTAAAAGATATTACATTATAATATTTGTTTATATTATACTAAATCTTGAATTTTAAAAAAAAACAATCGACAACTTAAAATTATTTAAATGAATCTGAAATTTTTAATATAATTTGCATTATATTAGTGGTTTTCGAAATTATCAAGGATTTATATGCTTTTTTTTCTAAATATCATTTTGTTTAATATTATGTATTTTCGAAATTATTAAAGATTTATATATTTTTTTAATATCATTGCATGAATAATTATTTTATTTTCGAAATTGTCGAAAAAACACAATTGAATAAAAAAAAAAATAATATAAATTCAAATCGTTTTTCAATACAAGTAATTGAGTACTTCCTTACTTCAAGAAAATGAGTATTATTTTTCGATTTTAGAAAAAAACCACTATATTTCTTTTTAGCTATATAACTTTTTCGAAAATTATATAAGTATATTAATAATATATTAATTAATAAATTATTTTTTTTCAAAATATTTAATATTATATTATAATTACTTTTGTATTTAAAATTTTAATTAAATTTAACCCCCCTTTTAACTAATTACCACAAAATTTAAAAGAATAAAAATATCAATAACCTAAAAGTATGCAATTTTTTAATTACCTTTTTTATTTATTTTGAATTTGAATAATACAAAATAAATTAATTGAATATAAATTAAAAAATAATTAATTTTCATTTCGGACATTTAATAAACTAAAATCAGTAATTACACTTTACAGCCTAATTTCAATAAAAAAAAAAAAAAAAAAAAAAATTAAAAAATAATAAAATAAAATAAATCACACTTAAATCCGAAAAACCTCTTAAATTAAAAACAAACAAATTAAGACTGTTCGGATTTTCTCCATAGCAATAAAAATTTTGAACTTTTATTGCAACAAATAGACATTTAAATAACCTTAGCTTTTGCATATTTTATATTTTTGGAATTGGGATACACATAAAAGGCCAAAAAAAACAGAAATAGAGAGAAGTACACATATGTAGAAAAAAAGAAAAAGAGAAAATTGGAAAAAATTAAATAGGAGTTTCGTTAAGTTTTAATATTTTATATAATTTTATTTGTGGCCTTTTATATTACAGAGTTTCTGCGCAATGATTAAAGGTAAAATTTCTAGTTGTCAAAATAATGTTGCACATACATATATATATATATATTTATATATATATATGAATGAATTTTCATTTTACTTTTATTTTAATTTCTCAATTTATTTTATTATAATTTTTTTCTAAACATTTTCACATTTTCCCATTTATTTTATTTATTTTCAGAAGAATTATAAATTTATTTATTTTTTAATTTGATCATAATTATTATATTTTTATATATATATACGTAATAATATTGAATTCTACAGTTTCTGTTAAGTTAATAAGCAAAAACAACAAAAAAAAAATAAAGTCATCAATGATAATACAGATTAATTAGCAAATGTTATGTTAACTACTGTTTTTATTTTATATACAAAAACTTGGGTAAAAATTTTACGGGATTTTTTTTTAAATAAGTACAGAGTTAAATTTAAAAAAAATTTTAACAATTTAAATATGTTAAAATAAAATTTATATTTAAAAATTCAAAACTTTATATGATGGAAATGTTTTTCAGCAATATTTCAAAATACAATATATCCAAAATATACAGTTTACATTAAATGATATATATACTTGTTACAATGGAACTGAATATCGATGGTAACTATCTACTTTTTACCCTATATTAATGTTGCGTTTTATACTATAATTAATAAATATAATATGGTAAACTTATTTTTAAAGGGTAACTGTTTAACTGTTAAGATAACAAGCCTAGCTATACCATAGGTATATATAGGTATATATATAGATATCTTGAAACGAAAGGTTCTTAACTCATTATTTTCTTATAAATAGAATTGATCTTTATGAATTCCAGATAGTCTTATAGCATTTTAAAATGTCTTTCAATAGATACAATTCTATTCTGACAATACTAATCAGATTATAGGGGGCAATTTGAAGGTAAATATTAAACCTACTTAGAGAAGGTTTTTTTTGGATATAATTGCAAACTGTAAGAAGAAAGGTTTAAGTAATTTAAGATGACCAGTATGTTTTTATCCAAAAGTCAAAATTTAAATCATATTTGAATTTGTATAAATCTTAATGCAGCCTTTAATTTTACTTTTATTGCTACTTACTAATTCAAATGTAATTATTTTTTTTAGGAAAGTCAAACACTATTCGGTGTAATTGATAAAGTGTAATTTATATCAATTTTTAGTTTACCATATTATAATTATATATTGTATTAAGATTATTTCTATGAATACCACACACTAATTTTTTGTTATTAAATCTTACTCTGGTTCTTGTGGTTCTTCCTTTTTCTTTCCTAATAATCCCATATTTCTTTTCTTTTTTTTTTAAATTACGTTAACTGAAAATGTTTAATATGGGGAAATGTAATTAAATATATTTTAATTTAGTTTATCCAATTTTTATTAATTGCTATAACTTAATGCAAATTCAAAAATTTTCATAACTTTTACAATTGCCTAAAAAACATTGATAATTATAGCATTAATTACAAGTATTTTATGTGCGTGAATGAACCGTACTTTTAATAGTGAATTGTTAAGTAAGTAAATTTATTATTATATTTTTTCATATTTATTATGATTTTTATACGAAAAACCTATTTTATTTTTTAAATATGTTCAGTGATTGCATAAAACAAAGTTTGAACTGTCGCTTTTTCAAACAATTGCACGAATTATTGAAATAATATCGAATTTACTTAAATATTTTGTTTGAAAAACTTATTTCGAAATTCGATTCCAATTTTATGCATTTAAACTTTTAGTTGCGATTAAAATTCTTAAATATCAAACTGATTTACTGTATTGTATTAAAGAATTAATATATAACTCTGAGATTATTTTATTATTCAGGAAAAAATAGGGTCAACTTAATTCATATACTATAATTTTATACCAATTTGACATATTTCGAGATTTTTAAATATTTTCTAACTCAATTTCAAATTGTATTTAATTAAAGGAATATACATTCCTTACGATTCTAAATATTTGGTTATATTACTTTGGAGTCCTACAAAATACCTAAAACGAATTGTTTTGAATGACGAAGGGACAAAAGTAAAAAAAATAAGCCATAAGTCCCTAGAAGTGAAACTAAAGTCCCCCGAAAAAATGAGAAATAAATCCCAACTATAAAAAAGTGGGATTAAATTTCAACTTGTATTTTAAAAAGAATAAAGATGAATACTATTGAGAATTCTATTTTATTTTTCTGAAGATTTTTTATTTTTATATATAGAATAAAAACATTCCCTACTCCAGATTATTTATAAATTTGTATATGCAAATATTTAGAAATAGTAAAGTTTATTACAAAATTTGAATTTTGGAAAAAGCCGAAATTCTCGATTTTCAATGTGAACAATTCAAAATTTATTAGTTTTTAACTATAATTATTATATTTTTACAAAATTTTGGAATTTCTTAATTGTTTTAATACTGAATCTTAAATATTTCAGTTTATGAAGTTATAAGTCCCCCGGAAACTTTTGGCCCACTCATAGTCAGTCATAAGTCCCAAGAGGAATTTAAACTCCTGGATTATTATCATATCACCATTTTGAATCAAATGAATCCAAAACTGCATTAATTTTCAAAAACCTAAATATTATTTTAAATATTTTAAGTTTTAATAGTTTTAAACATTAAACATTACTTATAAAATTTAATTAAATTATTAAAACATATTTTTGTTTTTTTACACTAATAAGTAACTTATTTTTAAAGTCAATTTAATTTTAATAATAAATTCCCTATAAATTTATTTTTCTATTTTTAATACAAAATTTAAATATTATTATAAAATCTGAAAATAACAACTTAATCAAAAACAGAAGATAAATAAATATTTTCCCCATATATTCTAGATAAAAAACAAAAAACCTAATGCACAATATATTTTCCATTTTATATATAATATATATATATATATACATAGTTGACATTTCTAAGAAATTAATTTATGCATTCAATTAACATATTATTATAAATATATATATATAAATATATGAACACAATTTAAAGACACTCATGTGTAAAATAATAACTATATATTTTCATATTTATTCTTATATCATTATGATATTTTTATTTAAGTAAATATATAACTATATGTATATCATATTATACATATATTTTTTTTAAATTTTTGAATGTAGGCGGAAATTTGTTTTAATATTCATATTACAATAAAAAAAAAAAACTGAAATTCATTGATATTCAATTTTAACTTTAGTATTTTACAATAAGTATACATTTGTTTCTAATTTCATTCAAAATTTTATGAGTTATTTTTAAAGTATATAAGAACCTAACCTAACTTTTCATTCAGGGATAATATAAAATAAAAAATATACGATTACTTATTGAAACAAATTTATATGACCACACAGTAGTTTATAATCAATATAATTTTGTGTTTAAAATTTAAAAAAAAAATTTTACGCCTAAAAGTATGTTTTTTTTTTTTTTAATCAAGTATTAAAATATTTAAAGTAACCTAACCTAACTTTTCATTCAGGGATAATATAAAATAAAAAATATACGATTACAAACTGAAACAAGTGCATATGACTACACAGCATTTTATAATCAATATAATTTTGTACTTAATATTAAAAAAAAAAAAAATATTTTTACGCCTAAAAGTATGTAAGTATTAAAATATTTAAAGTAACCTAACCTAACTTTTCATTCAGAGATAATATAAAATAAAAAATATACGATTACTTATTGAAACAAATGCATATGACCACACAGTAGTTTATAATCAATACAATTTTGTACTTAATGTCTAAAAAGAATAAATATTTTACGCCTAAAAGTATGTAAGTATATTAAAATATAAAAAGGAGAAAATATTCAACTCATGTACACACAGGACTACATCAATGTTAATTGTAATACTGTATTATTTCTCAATGGTTAGAAATTTTTTTATTTGTTTTTTTTTTGGACTTAAATTACACTATAATATTCTCTATAGATTTTACTGAACTCCTCAACTTCCTCTTCTTCTTCTTCAACTTTCAAAATATCATGTCTCAATTGATTTATAATTTGTATATTTCACATTTTTTTAAAATAAAAAAAAAATATTTTGAAAAACTTTTCACAAAAAAATTCTATTTTCATTTTGAATTACAACAATTTGAAAGAAACAAATTGTTATTGAAATAAGTTGAATAAGAAATGTCTATATCTAATATCTATATATACATAGGATATAACATAAGTATGAACGTATGTAGGTTTTAGTTAATTTTAAATATTATCATTTTTCATTATTGAACTGAAATATAATAAAAGTCCAGAATTTAGAGAATTTTCAGAAAAAAAGGAATGCAAAGATTTGTTTGTTTGAAAAATTCTATATTATATAAATTATATATATATATTGGAATAAAGTATATGTATCTATGTATGTATACCTATATCACTTTATATACATATAGTGATGGTTATAAAAAACAATTCTTACAATATTTTCCTTTCAAAATGAGTAACATGGGTTTTTTTTTTTGATTTTATTTTAAATAGAATAGAAGAATAGAAAAATGAATGTCGTCATCACAGACAAATTTTCTTAATTTTTCAATGTATTAGTAAGTATGTATGTATATATTTTTTTCGGAAAAAAAAAACTTTGTATTAAAAGTTGAATAAATATTGAAAGGATGTGCATTAAATATTGCATATTATAATCTTGGTATATATATAATGTGACACTGCATTATAATCACAGTATATATATTATGTATATATATAAGCTTGTTATATTTTATTTTTTTGTTTTTTTTCATTAATATTTTTTATCAAATTATAAAATGTTATAATCCAAAAATAGATATTTATCATTTTATTTTTTTTTAAGTATGCAAGTTTTTCCTTGAAAACTTAATTTTAAAATTTTATTCTAATAATTTTGCAATTAATTAAAACTTTATATTAATACTGATAAATAATATAAAATTTAAATGAGTCTGTATATAGAAATATAAGATAAGATTAATACACAGATTAAGACTTAAACTATTTTTTAAAGAAACCTAACCTCATTTTAAATTTAATTTTTTAATTTTATTAACCTAAAAACCTTTTTTTTATTTTTTACCTATATATATATACTTATTTATTTTACAAGTATGTACAAATAAATATATATATTAAAAAAAAATTTAATAAAATCACTGACTCAAAAACCTACAGAAATTTAGGATCTTACAAATAATAGAAAATTTGTGAAAGTTTTAGTGAAAATTAGTTTCAATTAGCCCCTTCTTTCCATAATTAAATTTAATTCCTATATAAAGGACACTTTATTAAAATTTAAGTGAAAATTAGTTCCAAGTGAAATTAGTCCCTTTTTTTCATATATTTAAATTTAATTCCTATATAAAGAACACTTTATTAAAATATATTAAAAATATTATAATATGTCTTGTTAATTTTTTTTAATCAATAACTAAAAATGTTATTGACTAAAATTTAATCGGAGATATTGAAAAAAATTAACCCTTAGTTTTATTCAAAATTTTTAATATAATATAAATATAATATAATTTATTATAAAAAAATATATATGTATATATATAAATAAATATTGTAACAAATCAATAAATTCACTTACATTTTTTTTTTTATATTATTGTGTTTTGATATTAATTTTCTTTTATATTTTATTTAGTAAGTCTTAATAATAAAATCCACAGACCCACAAACTAGGAGTAGGTGCCGCAAATAATTTTTTTTATATTTTCCTTTGCAACCTCTGGTGGTATTCTTATGAAACACAAAATGTCGCCTTTAAAATATATTGATATGATAGAGAGAAATAAAAAAAAAAAAAAAATAAATAGAAATAGAGAAAGAGAGATATAATAATATATGAATATATATATATATATTCCTTTCTCCTAATTTTTTTTTTTTTTTTGTTCTTATTTTTATGCAATAATTTAATTACCTACTAATTAAAATAAAAAAAATATTAAATAATAATATAAATAATAATATTTTAAATAAAATTTCACACTTTTATATTTTTTTAAATTTTTTTTTTAAGAAATTAAAATATATTTTAAATTATATTTAAATTTATTCCATTTTTTTAATCACTTTAAATATATTTTTTTTTAAATTTAAATTTTTCTATTTTTTTTTTTTATATATTTTTAATAAATAATTTAGTAAGAAAAAAAAAACTGAAAAAATACTGAAAAGAGAAAATAACAAATAAAAACCAGAAAAAAAATTTTCTTTTAACGCCCGTTTGAAAAATCAATTTTCAACATTTTCATCATAGTCAGTAAAAAAAAAAAAATTTTTCACCATTTACACTTTTTCAATTTTTTTTTTAAAATTATAATACACGTTTTAAACATTAAAATGATTATTTTTATTTAAATATATATATAAATTAAATAATTATATCACCTTTTAGAAAATTTTAAATTTATATTTTCAATAAAATAAAATTATTTTATTCACAGCTAAAAAAAAAATTTTACTAATTCGACATTCTTCTTCAATTCAACTTCGAATGAACTCGACTTCCAGTTGAAAATGAATGAAATTAGTTTTGGTATTTTTATTTTTTTATTTTTATTAATTTGATAAAATGAACTTAACGAAACTTTGAAAATATATATATATATATATATATATTGGTTCTTACTTCTTACTTTATATTGTGAAAATGTTTTGCAAAATGTACTCATAGCAAATATGAAAAAATAAAAGTCCTGCAGATTGATATGAAAATTCAATTCAAGCCTGCGTATTCATTTTCTCTGGAAAATTTAAAAATTTTTTCCTATTTTTTTTATATTTTGTTTTTTTTTTTCTTTTACAAAAATGAATTCTCTATTTACATATTAGCTGAAAAAAAAATTAAAAGAAAAATTCATAGAAATCAAAAAAAAAAAAATAATCATTGTAATTGGATATCGATTTAAACTCAACCCTGTGTGTGATTACTTTTGACATTTTTATGTACTCGTATAACGTTTTGTATTCGTAATTGTTTTATTTTTTCATTTGTTTCAAATATTAATAAATTTGAATTTTTAGAATTTTTTTTTTTTAATTTATTTATTTATTACAGTACAGGACAATAGTAAACATTGCTTGATAATATTATTATAGTCCTTTGCATATTTGGCATTTGGGCTTCTTAAATTAAATACTTTCTATTTATTTATAACTACTATATTATTTATTTTGTTTATATTATATATTTGTATATCTATATTATATTTGGTCACCATGGGGATTTGTAAAGAAAAATTATTTTTCAATAATTTTTTTTTAATTAAATATTGTATGACCTGACCGGGAATCGAACCCGGACCCCCTCGATTAATAAGCCAAATGCTTACCCACTGTACCACCGAGGCCCCTTTTTTTAATTTTGAGTACAAAATTTAACATTTAATTCTTAAATTTATTTTTTGTGAAATCTTGCAATGAATTATTTATAATATTTTATTTAATAAATTTAACGATATGTAATGAAAAGCGCATTACCGTTGATTAAGATCGATATTTTAAATCATAGAATGGAGTCGATTAAATCAAAATTTATATTTAAATTTATTGTTTTTTTTTTTAAATGTTTTTTTGAAACTTTAAAATGTTTTAAGATCTATAACACATAACTAATAAATATACCTTAAAATTGACTTAATTACACTTCTTTTTTTTCAGATTAAAATATTAAGCTTGTACTGCTGTGGCGTTTTAAAATTTAGGAGAAATCGGTAAAATTTCTTTGACTAACCCAAAATATAAAATTAATTAAATTCAAAATATTTTAATTTGGTGATGTAATCACTTATACTTTATACACAATGACAATAATGTAATCAGTTATTGTAATTCTATGTTTATTTTATCCTATATTTTACATTTTTAAGTAATTTAAATGTAATTTAAAAAAAAATTAAACTGTATAAACAGTTTAAGTATGTGTTAATCATTAATTTTTTAAAATGAAACTAAATTTAAATTTGAATAAATTTGATTTTATTTTTTATGTTGATTAAATTTGTTAATAATACATATGTACATACATACATATGTATTTAATGATTTAAATTAAAAATTCAAATGTTATCAGTTATTATGTCTGTTGTCTGACTTAAAATATATATATACTTATGCATATTATATACATACGTACGATTGCAAAATGTAAATATTTGTTTAAAAAAAAAACAAAATTAGCAAATTAAAACTTTTTCGTAAGATTTTGCCTTTTTATTATTTTGTTGCAATGCAAAATTTAAATATTGATAATTATGTAAATAATTTTAAATTGTATAGCTATGAACACTCGATTAGAGCCATGTCAAAAAATATATTTTCTATTGGTTAACTAAGTACTTTTCTAATCCATGTATTATAATTTAGTTATTTCATCAATTCATCATTAATTATGAATAATAGTGAAATCAATACTTAGAATATCCCAATGTACTCAAGAAAACCGGTTAACAAGTTTCGAAATATAATGTTGGAACTCAATGTTAACGTTAAATTTTGGAAATATATACACTGGTGAATAAGTAACTGATTTATATAAATAGGAAATTTTTAGGTCCTAATAGCCCATCAAACCCAAAAATTTACTAAGCATACTTATGGCGATTTTCGAGAAGTTAACCCCACCTACCCTCACCCAAAATTGTCATGTTATAGGAATTAAATTGTTTCTTCAACCAAAATTTCGAATTTTCTTTAGAATTTTATTATCTAAGCCAAAATGTTAAAAATAAGAGACACTTTCTTCAATTTGAAGGATCCCCATTTGAGAAAACTATTTTAAAAGAAGTTAAAGGAAATTTAAGAAAAACCTTTAACATATGTTAAAATATAATGTCTTTAAATTTTATTTAAATGTATTACTAAAATAAAATTTGGACAGGTATTCAAGTTACACCAGTAAAAATCAAAAATATCAAAATTTT